>PJEM01013482.1:10382-40703 GCA_004023845.1 Helogale parvula | reverse complement strand
CTACAAATGGCCGTATGTCATTCTTTCTCATTGCCATGTAGTACTCCATTGTGTATATATACCACATCTTCTTGATCCACTCATCAGGTGATGGACATTTGGGCTCTTTCCATGTTTTGGCTATTGTTGACATTGCGGCTATGAACATTGGGGTACATGTGCTCCTATGCATCAGCAGTTCTATCTCTCTTGGGTAAATCCCTAGACATTTGGATATTTGTTTCCACTTTTTGGCTATTGCCAATAATGCCATTCTAAACATTTATGTCTCTGTCTTTGAGTATATATATATATATATATATATATATATATATATACATATTTGATCTTAGGACAAGCTTATATTTATCATTTAAGAAATTGAGGGGCACCTGGGCTCAGTCACTTAAATATATCACTGGCCTCTAGGGTTCTGTTTATTTTTTTCAAATTTTAGATAATTTATTTTGTTATCTGTTCTTCAAATTGGTTAATTTTTATTGATTTGTATTCAACACAAATTATTGAATTATTTTTTTCTAACATCATACATAATGATTTGATTAAACTTAGTTAATTTTTATTTCAATGAAATAAATGATCATACTCTTAATTTTCATAATTTCACTTTAGTTCCTTTAATACCCAATAGGTTTCTAGTTATGGGTTTATTGTTGTCACAACTTATTTCTTTTAACTTTATTTCCTTAATATTTCATAATATTTATAATAGATAATGTGAGATCTTTGTGGAAACAAAGATAGCTTTCATAAACTGTTTTTATTTTCTTAAGGATGGATCACAATTTCCTATTTATTTCTATATCTCATAGTGCTTTTGGAAGAAAAATGAGGATATTGGTAATATATTTTAAGTGTGATAAATTATCCCAAAGTTTGGACGCTTAATCAGCTGAGCCATCCAGGCAGCCCTGTTTGCTTCCTTTTTGCTCCTTTTTAAATTTAAAAAAAAATTTTAATTAAACTATGGTTGAGACATAATATTGTTAGTTTCAAGTATATAACATAGGGATTCAAGCAATTATATTCATTATGAAATGTTAACCACACTAAATGTAATTACCATGTGTCACTATATTTAAAAAAATTACAATATCATTGACAATATATTTTTAAAGTAAGTTCTGCACCCAAAGTGAGGCTTGAACACATGACCCTGAGATCAGGAGTCACATGCTTTACCAACTGAGCCAACCAGATGCCCATTGACTATATTTCTAATGTTGTGCTTTTGTTTTTGCTATTCCTTTTATTAAACACTTTCTTTTGCTAAATGTGTGAATTATATTTCCCTTGCATTGGACAGTTACTGATGTCTCTGTTTAGTTTTATTTTATTTTTAAATAATTTTAGCTTTTATATTTAAATCTAACTTCATTCTGGTTTTCCCTTCCTTCAATATAACTTACTGGTAAGCCAATGACTACATAGAGGTTGTTTAAAAAAATGTAGGCAATAATCCTTCCAACTCTGTAAGTGTAAGTCTTCACTTCTTTCTGGGCCGTTTGGAGTCTTCTATGCATGACAGCCATAAAATATACCAGACCTTCTTCAATAGGTTGGACCCTCTTTCTTCTTCATTGCACAAGTACAAAGCCACAGCCAGAGTTATTCTTTCTTCAGTCATGGACTACTATCTGAGTTAATAACATGAACTGTATTCCATCACTCGCTTGTTGCCTGTAAGTAGTCACATTTGCGGACGATGATCTTGGACGGGGACATTGGTCGCTGCTCTGAATCAACTAGTTCCTTTTACCTATAACAAAGAAGCTGCCAGTTCTCAGTTTCCCCACCCTGACATGAACCTTGTGTCAACCAACCTGGAAAAGCACATAAGGAGGTCCAGGCCAATTGCCACAGCTTCCCACAGTTCTTACAGTTCAGAGGTTTTTCAACTGTAAATGCTTCCGAATTTGGTTTATGCCTTTGGTCAAATACTATAATACTAAAATGAGTACTGCAGCTTCTTTTTTCCAGCTTTATTTTAAAAAAGAGAGGACTTATCTGTCTTCTCATTGGCCATACCCAGAAGTTCCCCCTCTCTATATTACTTTTCAAAGACCAAAACAAGAAGATGTGATGTTAAAATTAAGATTTGTTTTTCAGCCTTTTAGGGCTGCTTCACAGTGCCTAATTCAGGGGCAGTAGGTATATTTGTATAGAAAGTATTATCCATTCATTCTACTTAAATTTATCTGTGATATTCCATTTGAGAGCTAAGTACTCTAAGGGATGAACTATCTAGTAGTGTTATCTTATTTGCTTCAATTATTAAATTGAATAGTTTTTTCTCCCAGAATCTTCTTAATATAATATTTCTCCTACCCAGTTTTTTCCACCAACTTAGTATCTGAAGTGCCTTTCATAATTTAGCCAAACAGATACATGACTTACGGATTGTGCAGTATTGCCAGAGTTGTTGAATGAATTACTAACTGGAGCAATTTTTCACTATTTTTTCATACCTTTACAGGAAATAATTTCCTCCTAGGAGGATTTCTCAACCACTTCCAGGAACCCAAATAACCATATATCTGTTGGCCAAATATTTTATCATATTTTCTCATAAAGTTCAATTTACTTACTTAGGGAATTTTTCATAACTGTACTAGCCTGTCCCTCTAGTAGTATTATGCTTGAACTCTAGTATTATATTCATTCATTTGCCACCTTGCAATCCTCAGCATCCTTATCATCTCACCTACTATATGGAGCATTGTAAGATTACCAAATAGAACCATGCTAATATGTAAAAGGGTGTCTTTCCTTTAAATGATTATTTGGGATATTTATAAACAATAAAATGTTCTACATAGATTCATAACTTGAGCATAGTAATGTCATAGAAGAAGACAAGGCTATTCAGTATGTGGCCTCAGTTATTTTAGGATGTTTATATCCCATTTTGTAGTGGAGAGAGAGGTAAAGGATAAGGTAGTAAGGTGACTCCTCAAGTACTATTTACCAAGGTCATTTTTGAGATGAAAGGGCTCAGCATTAGTCATATATTCATTTTTCTTCCTGAAGCTCTAGGACAATTTATTCCTAATTTAGTGAAATAAGGACTCTAAATATTCCCCAAACTTAGTCATGTATAGTGCTTTAGCATCCATTACACCAAACTATGTTCAATGAGATTTACACCTTTCAGTAAACTCCCTGTTATTCCACCAGGTCCTGGAATAGGAGGGTCCCTTGACTACAGGAATTGTACTCATAAAAATACATATTTTTCTTCAAGATGCAAGGTATACAAATACACCTACTATTATTCGTAGCCTCTTCACTGTGATTACTAACAAATACTTTAAAACTCAGTCAACACTCTCTCTTAGCATAGAGAGTATCACCAGAAATGATTCTCTGTTAGCAAAAGCTATTACATGTTAGACTGACTTGAAGTCAATAAGCCTTCTCAGAAGTCCTTAAAAATGCAAAATGCTCGTATCTCTTTTTCATGCTTTACTTATGATTCTACCCTAAAAAGATAAGTGTGGCCTGTTAAATATATTTATATATTTTTTCAGTTAAATATAGTTATTTAGTGCTTATGGTGAGTAATGTCCCAGATTTAGAATTGTGAAACAATATGAAAAACTTGGAAAAAAAGTCCTTGATTTCATGTCATGTAAAATTAAGACATGCCAGAGAAGGATTCCATAAGCTGTACTATTTTTGGAAGATAACCTCAATAAATAATTTAACATCTAGGAATGAAGAAAGCATCACATTTTCCAAACCACAGCAATATTATAACCATTTAAGCGATCCACTTAATCACATGAATCACAAGAATGTATAATTGCAATGAAGTTTGATTGAATAAGAGGAAAGACATATTCTGAATAGTATATTAGAAGGTAACCTGTTATTTAAAACTCCCACCCCATTGTACACTGGAAATAACTTTCATCAATTATTCTTTAAAGTTGCAAAACTAATTTCTAAATTATATTTTTCTAAGCAGGAGAAATTTCACTGCTCCTTTAAAATATGTGTCTTGGTATGGGGTGTCTTGGTCACTCAGCTGGCTGTGACTCCGATTATTGCTTTCACCTCAGGTCATGATCTCACAGTTCATGGGACATAGCCCTGCTTTGGGCTTCAAGCTGGCAGCTAGGGAGCTGCTTGGGATTGATTCTCTGTCTTCCACTTTCTCTCTCAGCCCTTCCCTGAGCTGTGTACTGTATCTCTAAATAAGTTAATGAATTAATGAATTAATTAATTAATATCATTTTAAAATATATGTATATGTCTTATTTACATATTTTTGTTGATATTGTAGAAATAAATGAAGACCACCCAAGTGTGAGTAAGCAAACGCTATTTACTCAACGTTTTCAAGGCAGTCAACTACTATAACTTGCATTTGGCAAAAACTCAAGAGGCGGGTAGGTGGTTCTGCAAGTTTTAGAGTGAAAAAAAGGCAAGGCTTCTCGTGTGTCCATGATGAAGTTTTGGGGTAATGATGGGTTGGTTCAGAGCCTATGACCAACAAGGAATTCTTGAAGACATCTTTGGTGCAAACAGGTAATTTTATTAAAGCACGGGGACAAAACCTGTGGGTTGGAAGAGCTGCACTGGGGTCAAGACAGTTAACTGATTATATACCCTCAGATTGGGATGGAGGTAGCAATAGAGTATGTTTCTAAGGTGTCTTGGAAGCAGGGTTTCCAGGACCTTAAGGGGCTAGGTTAGGAAACTGCTATTGATTACCATTTAGTAAAAAACCTCAGTCATGAGGCCTTTCATGTACATCAGGGGGCCAGAAGCTTGGAATATGATTGCCAGCATATATCTTGGGGCAGTGAGATAAAGGAAGTGTCCAAAGGAATTTTTATATGTTAAGTAGTTACAGGTTCCTGGGGGGTCAGGATAATGTTAAGCCAAGATTCCCTCTTGCCCCTGGCAAAGTGTCATCAAGGCAGCTGAGCTCCTAGAGGGAGGTCACTCTGCCTGTTTCAAGGACTTGTCAGTGGGCTGTAAGCAGTAAGGGAATTTAATTTTTCATTTGCCTTAGTTTCCCACACCACTATGGCAAGCATTCAAACCCTTCCCTTTGCTCTTGAGAAGCCAGGAGAGTCCAACAAATACCTCACATATCTCACCTGCGGTGGGAGTGGGGGTCTGTTAGCCTGTACTTTGCCCTCACCTTGCCCCACACGCTGTCATCATCCTGATTGTTGGCATGGGGAAGCTGGAGTTGAGCTAACAAGAAGTGCGTTATCCTATGTGATTGGTCAGTATAGTATATTTGACTTTCTTGAATTGTTTCTGAGTAGGAAGTAGGGAGAAAAAAGAGAGGAGGACAAAAATGGGGAAAACTGGCAATTATTGACCAATTTGAACCTTTGGGCCTAGATTGGTTGTTTTCATCTATGGTTTGGTCATTGCCCATTTGCACATTCATTATTTGGTCATCATACTCTTATTTTAATTTTCTGCACATATTCAATCATATGTGCATTTTAAAACATCTAATGATGTATCTAATGCTAAATGTGTCTGAAAAGAAAAAAATGATATAACTATATATATATTTGCGTCCATATACCACAATTGTCAGAGGAATCAAATATCTTAGGTCTACACTATCATACTTCCACAGCACCATCTCTGTATTTTTTCATCTTGAGGACAATTACTTTGCAATTCAATTCAAATATGACACACTAGTATTTTCTGAACACTGTCTCTATTTTCTCTAGTCTGCCTTCATCTTTTGTATTAGTTTTTTTTTCACTTAGTTTATTTTTATTTTTTTTATTTAAATAGTTTATTACCAAGTTGGTTTTCATATAACACCCAGTGCTCTTCCTTGCAAGTACCCCCCTCCACAGCATTCACTCCCTTCCTCTTCCTACTTCTTTCCTCAGCCCTCAGTTTGTTCTCAGCATTCAAAAGTCTCTCATGATTTGCCTCACTCTCTCTCCCCAACTCTTTTCTCCACCTTTCCCCTTCCCACGGTCCCCTATTAGGTTTCTCCTGCTAGATCTATGAGTGAAAACATATAGCATCTGTCCTTCTTTGCCTGACTTATTTCGCTTAGCATGACTCCCTCCAGAGCCATCTATTGTATTAGTTTTTACTCACATCAAGGTAAAGTTCCAGATGAGTTTTTAATGCTTATGCCTTTGATGTAGGGATCAACCATGTGAACTCATTTGGCTCTGAGAACAAGGTGAAAGTGATGGTGTGCCAATTTCTAGCATAGAAGATGCAAATGATTCTGAGAAAATTTGATTGCTATCCTGTATTTCTCTGATTGTCATGCAGAGGACTTGCTTATACTGACCTGTTGGTTCAAGGAGGAGCTGAAGAACGTGTGAGAAACCAGGAAAAGACACACAACAAGTCCAATAAGGATCAGCGAAATCCAGACTAGATCAGTCAGGCCCTTCAGATACTATATGCTAGTATGTTTTGAGTGTATCTTTACGAAGAAAAGGTTGATATATATGTATTGGACATTGCACTGAAGCTATGTGAGTCTGGATCTATAGAGGAAAATAAATGTCTCTGCATTTCTCAGTGCTACTGTGAAAAGCCTTCGTCTTCTGAGAGTCTTCATACACCATGAGAATTAGATTTTTAGACATTTGTCTAATGAATTGTTTTGATCTGAAGGGATAATAAAGCTTTATTTATCACTTGGTGAAAACCAAATAAGCATAGCCTGGACCATATGTCTAGATTAACTCCTAGAGTGGGAGTATCTTGGAGAGTTACCTCCCTAGGGAATTTATGACAAAAGGCATAAAGCCACACAATGTGCCATAAAAGCTAATATGCCTCAAACTTTCTGGCTACTAGAGAGATTTTATTTACATATCAGGGATTTGGAATAAGGACTCCATTATTACTTTTTTCCCCAATTACTAGTTTACAGAAATCCTTTTGGGGGCAGCTGCTTCCTTTCTCTTGTAAGCAGAGGGTTACACACTTTCCTGGCCTCTTACCTATGGAGGGCCTGGCTACTTTTGTAGGAAAATCTGCTATTGATTCTCATCATGTCATGTCAGAAGTAAGCACGAGGACAAAGGGGCCAACACATTTATTATTTACTGTGAGGTAATAAATAATACATCCATCTTTGACCCAGAATACCATGTGTGAGCATTTAGTATAAAATGAATACAGATGAATATTCATCTCCAACAATTTAACTTAATTTAGTTGAAATAAGATAGAATTTCACCCTTAAAAATACAATTCAGTTTTTATAACAGAGACAGTTCTAAATGCTATATATTATGGGGGTTTTAGAAAAATTACCAGAGTATTTCTATGCAATAAGCGGCCAAAAGGAAGTAATCCTTAAACCAACTATTTATTTAACCAACTGGATTAAAGTTGGGATGATGGCATGACAGATGTTGACAAAACATATTGGAAGATGAAAATGGAAAATACGATACTAACAAGTTTTAATGCTGATAAACCAAAGCACTAAGGTTCAGTTTAATAAAATGTGAACCAAAATATATAGTTGAAAATCCCATTCTCAATATGTTAATAAATTCAAGGAAAATATAATAATATGAGAAATAATATTAGATTACAGGTCCAGAATAATGTTAAAGGCCTTTTAAATAAATAACAGTAAACATAAGAGCCCCAAAATACAGAGTAATAATGTAGAACACAATGAATCAGAGAATAATAAATAGTTGAGGAAGAGGCTTAGCCAGCAGATAAGTTGATTGACATTTTCAAGTGTGATTGAAATCACAGATAAGATGTAATTTATCATTAAATCGCAGAGCAATAGACTCAGGATTGATGTGCTTAAAATGCAAACTAGGATGAGCAAAGTGTAAATCTCAGGTCTTGTATGTTTTTCAATTGCAGTTCTTGTTTAACAGGGCATAAAGAGTTCTGACCCATTTTTTGACAATCACCCGTTTTAAGCAAATTCTTTAAAATTAAATTTAAAAAAAGGATAAAGATAGTTAAAATGGTGCAGAATCTCCTTCAGCTAGCCAAAGAGAGTAAATTGACTGTTGGAATGAATGAAACAAAAACAATGACATAGGAAATAATTAATATAATCAATTAAAGAGCTTGTTGAGTTTCTTAAAAGGGAAAATAATTGGGAGAGAAGAATTCTATGAAGTCAGAGCTTTGAAGGTGATACAGTAAGGTGGGACATAGTTTGTACTTTTCTTTTTCTCCTGGCCCAGAAATTCATTTTCGTGATTGAACGTGATCTTGAGTTTCTAGGTAAGCATTTGGCTGTCTGATTGCTTGCATTAGGGGAGTGCAGTGAAATGCATTTTACTGGTCTTTGGGGTATTTAATTTATTTCTGTGGTATGCAAAGTGAGGTTATGATGTAATTAAAGTTTTTTTTTAAGATTTTTTAAAAAAATTTACTTTTGAGAGACAGAAAAAGAGAGAGAGACAGAACACTAGCATGAGAGGGGTAGAGAGAGAGGGAGACACAGAATCCAAAGCAATCTCCAAGCCCTGATACAGGGCTTGAACTCATGAATCATGAGATCATCATGACCTGAGCCAAAGTTGGACGCATAACCAAGTGAGCCACCCATTAGCCCCTAAAATGGATTTTATATTTTATTTATATTTAACTTGACTCATAAAATTGATTATTATATATGTTATTATTATGTAGTATAATAAATATAATAATATAGTAAATAATAAAATTATAATTTATAATTATACATAACATTAAATATGGTTTTATGTAATATATATAAGGAATAGAAGATATACGTATACATATTATCTTCTATTATACCTATTTATAATATATAACATATCTTGATAAACAAAATTAAAGTTTCTGGCTATGGGAGACACAGAGATGATTAATGTGTTCTGTTAAAAGGATAACCAGATAGGTAATGCGTTTGCTAATATGAGACCTAGTAAGAAATACAGTGCTTCAACTTTAAGCTTGCAAAAAAGTTGAGTGTATGATTAATGACTCCAATGATTAAATTTTCTCTCTCCTTTTCTCCTGCTCTGCCTCTCTACCATCGTCTCCTATTTTTTTTCAAGATATAAAGACATTTGGGAAAATTTGTAGGAAATGTAAACTGAGGATCACTTACAGTAAAACACCTGGTTACATATCCTGTTTTTTTAATAGGTAGGTGACCTGACTCTTGGTTTATGTCCAAAATTCAAATCCAGCATTTAAATTTGTTTTGATGGTTATTCTCAAAATTATGTTATTATTCTTAGTCACTTCTCACAGAAATCAGACGGGTAATTTTTTGTCTGTATAGAGTCCCAACACATTAAGTATCTACATAGTTTAAGGACTCTAAAATCCATATTCTTAATGTAGATCAAAAAGAAAATTGAATGGAAAAATACATATTTTTCAGGTGTGATCACTGTTTACTGCAATGATTTGGCTGTAGAAAGAATTCAAACTACATTTCTTAATTATGCAATGCAATAATTGTTGCTATATTAGAGATTTTGCTGTTCCTCCAATTGTTCTACATGTTGATCAGCTACCTTGATTTTGTTTTTTATGATTACAGGCTCAACTATACTTGCAGATGAACATGTCTGTCTCAAACTATAAAAATATTCTTAAGTGAACTAGGAAGTCCCAGGGCTACAAAGTCAAAAGTGCATAATAACAAAAGTAGTGGATGAAAACTTTTGATAAAAAAAATAAAATCTGCTGCAGGTTTGTTGACTTCAGTTGCTCAGGAGGTCAAATGAAAGTGCAAATTGCACTTAGAGAATAAAAATCTGGTCATCACTATGCACGTTAACATTTTCCCTCTTGGATCTTAAATAATTTGAGGAATAAATTGAATGTCATTTGCATCTTCTTTATAAAGAAAACCTGCTGTTATTTTTAACCAATATTTTATTGTAAGATTTGTTTTTCTCTCTTTCTTATTTTTCTCACATCAAATTTCTATTAACTTTAATTGATTTTACCTTATTTGCAAGTTTATTTGGAAAGCAGTAAAGGAATATTTGCTAGTAAATAAACCTTTCACAGTTACAGCATTACTGTGCATTTTCAAAGAGATGAGTAAATACCTATTTCTTTTCTATTTAAATACAGAAGCTTAACATATTTTCAGATCTCTGAATTCTTGAGCTAACTGTGCCCCATATTTAATATTTTGGAGGGTCTTAATGTATGAGAAACAAAGAAACAGAAAACTTACTTCAGCGAATTAAATTCTCCAGAATGTAAGAGTTTTAGATTGATAACTTAATGTGAAGAAATTGTCCTTTTCACTATAAGTGTACAACTCTGTTTTTTAAGTTCAGATTCTTTTGTTGTTTTGTTTTGCTTTGTTTAGAATGTTTAAAATGAAAGGCGTTACCATACAGATTTTCAGGGTAGAAGAGAATAGCAGGTGTAAAGGCTCTGTGGTGGGCAGTTTGGCTTTTTTTTTTAAATGTTTATTTTTGAGACAGAGAGAGACAGTATGAGTAGGGGAGGTGCAAAAAGAGAGGGAGACACAGAATCCAAAACAGGCTCCAGGCTCTGAAATGTCAGCACAGAGCCCTAGGAGGGGAGGAGCTTGAACTCAAAAACTGAGATCATGACCTGAGCCCAAGTCAGAGGCCCAACTGACTGAGCCACCCAGGCGACCTGAAGTTCAGGTTCTTAAACCAGTACATATTCAACTACTGAAATAATGAATTTGAAAATTAGATTATCACAAACTATAAAATTTACTTTTAAAATATGCTAAAAAGATACTACAGACAGAATCCTCTTGCCAAAGCTAAATATATCTGGATGTATTCAACAATTACAGTTTTTCAGTACATTCAGAGCAATTATAAATGCAACTACTAAATCTAAGAAAGAAAATAAAATAATTCATGATAATTTTGACATAGAAATCTGGTGAAATATTCTTTGGCTTTCAAGTGATTCAATTACTAGTTTAAACGTATCAATAATCCTGTCCTTAGTATTCACCAAAGGAGGTAGTGGAAAATAAATGATATTTTTATTTAAAGCATTTTTAACTTTTGCTTCTGATTTCTGTAGAAATGTATGAGGTGACATATCTTTAATACTTATTAAATATCCCTATAATCTCTGCAACTTAATAATGTGAAATCATTATGTTTAAAAATCATTATGTATGGTGACGTCCCTTCCTGTCCCTAATAATCAGTTTTTCTCTGTAGTCTCCTTTACCCGGGGTCACTATAACTACTCCAGAATTATTTTGACTAGTGTCTACATGGCATATCTTTTTCTAAATTTTAAATTTTAGCCTGTTATTACATAACAGTAAATTTCTTGAAGAGACTTCTTAAAGTATCATTATGTGATTAACCAATAAGTGTGTGGGTTACTATTACTCCCCAGAATTGTTTAAAATTTACATGAAGAGACTGTGGTGAGATAATAATCCAGAATAGTTTATTTTTCATCAGTATAGCTTGGAAAACACTTTCACTGGTGGTTTCAAATGATTATCAGAATATATGCCCCAACTTGAACGTCAACCTCCAACTTTATTGTTTTCCCCTAGTTTCTTGTACTAAACAAGTTATGTTTCCTCTGAGTCTTCTTATAGTTTTTTATTAATATTCAAACACTTAATATAACTTAAATATCTACAATCTTTCTTAAAATCCACTTTGTTCTGTTCAATATCTCTTATCAAATTTAGAATTCTAAAAATTTCTAAAAACCAAAAAATCTTTTTTACAGTACAGCTAGCAGGGACAAGAAAAGTCCTTTCCTGAATCTATTTTGGTGGCAAAATATAATCAGAATGGTTGTGAATCATCAGCAATCTTTATTTCTTAGTCTTATTCTATTTTTTTAAGTTTATTTATTTATTGTGAGAGAAAGTGTGGGAGGAGGGAGTTCAGAGAGAGGGAGGGAGAGAGAGAATCCCAACCAGGCTCTGTATTGCCAGCACAGAGCCTGATATGGGTCTCAAACTCAACTGGAACCAAGAGTCTGATGCTCAACCTACTGAGGCATCCAAAAGTCCCTATTTCTTGGTTTTAATGTTAACACATATATTTTACTGAAGAATAATCTCTTCACAGTGTGTTAACAACATTACTCTGAAAGTGTTAGGTAGTAAACTTACCTAACCATTAATGAACTTTAACAAGACTCAACAATAAACTGATTGTCCTGTACTGAGGATGATATATTCACCAGATGACTTGCAGAAGAATATTTATATGACAATTAAGAAAGGAACAAGAATTTAAAATACAAAATTATTTTTAAAAATATAATGAAAATATGTACATGTAGTCTAGAATTAATGACAGATGATATACATCTTGTAGGAGAATGAATACTAATATACATATTTTTAATTAAATCTCTACTTATACTAATAGCATCTTCTTAATTACTGGTCTGAATGTGTCTTCACAAAAAAGAATACACATTCTGCTTAGACTTAAATCAAAAGTGTTACAGACACATTCATGTGTGATACATTGATGTTCTTTTATGCAGATCAATGAGTTCATAGAAAATTTAAAAATTAAAATTAATATTTAGGAAATTTAATTCTCTGCATGTCTTCTGCCATTTGTGTGTGTGTGTGTGTATGTGTGTGTATCTCTTGCTGTGTGTATAAAATTAGGAATATATTTTTATATATGTGTATGTATGTATATTTTATATGCTTATGCATGTTTGGATGTATGAGAAATATTTTAGAACTGTGCATAGAGACATATTTAAATGCAACAAAGATTATGACTAGTTTACTACAATTAAACTATCATACATGATTTATTTCAAAGCCCAATAATTTTCAGGGATACATTTTATAAGTAATATTTCTGGAAGGATGCACAAAAGAGAGCAAAATACTTATAAACTAATAAACATCTTTTCTCTGCCACAGTTTATATGTAACATTAAGTACAGTGAAATTTTAATTAATTTCTAACTTTCTAACCATAACATGCAACTTCATTTAATGGAAATTCTTTCTGAATTATTTTACATGATTGAATGATAAGAGAAAAAATACATTAAGAATTCCTATTAATAAGCTACTTGCTCTACTTAAATTACACTAGGTAAAAATAAAAATGATATCAATGTATTATGATACTTAGGATCATATATTGTATCAAATAACTATATGTGGCCTAAACACTGAAGTTTAGTGAATGTGTTTAGTGCATATTGCTCTGTTGTTCAAAGAAGTATGAAGGTAAAAGAAGGAAATTATTTAATTTTTAATAGTTGGGTAATCTGAATGAATGGAATACCAGAATTTCTTATAGCATTTTTGCAACTTTTTTCTATCTGAAATTATATAAACTGAGAACCATTTAAAATTAGCAAATACATAAATAGAAGATAAGTAGCTAGATAGATAATAGATGATAGATAAATAGATAGATAGATAGATAGATAGATAGATATAATGATAGAAATAGATATTTTCTGCTGAGTTCCATTCATAAGTGGCTAGCTTTCTTATATTTGGTAATCTTTCTTTATGAAGTAATGTTTCATATTAATTTGCACAACCTCTGCATGCCTATATTGTATATAATTTCTTCATAGATATGTCCCTTTCTTCCACTGCTAAGAGTGTTGTTGGCAGGTGGAGAGTTTCCGGATTTTGCTCTAGGTTGGGGTATCTCAGGAGGACCTGGTCAAGTCTCCATTCCTTTCTTGCCTACGCTCAATCTTTAGTGCTTGTTTTTGTTTGTTTGTTGATTTGTCTGTGAACAGGGCAGGAGCAGTTCTCTGGCGGTTTTGCCTTCCTTTTCTGCAAGTGCATCTTGTATGGAGACTGGTTTTGGAGACAGTGGGTTCCTCAGATATGCGTTCACCTGTGATCCTGAAACCAGAAGAATCATATTCATCAAGTGAATGTATGTATTTTTTCATATAGGAAAGACAACTTTAAAAGTTTGATAATGGCCAATATAACTCAGTCTAGGTCATATAGGTTTCAGGACACCTTATTTTAGGGGATATAAAATTAGAAAAACGTATTAGAGGGAAAGTTTTGGCAATATCTATCTATCTTTCAATTCCTAGTATACTACATAAAATTTATTGTTTTTATTTTTTTTAATGTTTCTTTACTTTTGAGAGAGACAGAGTGTGAGCAGCAGAGGGGCAGAGAGAGAGGGAGACTTATATGTCCGTAAGTATATAATCCAGTACTGAATTACAACACCTGTGAAGTGAAATTTTTCCTATGTATATAAGTTCTGCATGTATTAAACGTAACAGAAAGCTTATACTTTTACACTAACTAGTAGTCTAAATCATAGTATCATAAAATCTTTTCTGGTAATAAAAAGCTTTAGGTGACAGTCAATTTTTTTCATAATTCTAGGCTAATATGTATTAATAGTTTATATTTTCCTTTCAGCGACAGCACTACCTTAAGAAAAATATGATCACACATATATTTTATTCTGAAAATACAGATGATAAATATTGGTATTCAGAGAATTGTATAGTATACACCAGAAGAAATATAGAGAGTATTTAAAATAACATAACACCTGTCTTTGAGTGTAAAGTTTTTCAAATTTCTCAGCTAATACCTTGATATTCTAAAATTATTTCTATTTAATTGAGATGGCTCAATATCTCTTCTAGTAATCTGAAATTAAAAAGATAAAAGTTTTTGAATTTACCAGTTAGTAAAAGACCTATTGAAAGACCTAGAAATGAAACTGGAGGATGTTTTACAGTTGAAAACTCAAGATTCAAATAGAATTCAGTGATTAAATTTTTTAAAATGTTTTACTTATTTTTGATACAGAGAGAGACAGAGCATGAGAGGGGGAGGGGCAGAGAGAGAAGGAGACACAGAACCGAAAGCAGGCTACAGGCTCTGAGCTAGGTGTCTGCACAGAGCCGGACGCGGGGCTCGAACCCACGAACCTGAGATCTGACCTGAGCCGAAGCCGGAGGCTTAACCGACTGAGCCACCCAGGCGCCCCAGTGATTAAATGTTTAATATCTATGATTGTGTTCTGTAAGTATGCACACATCAGAAAATAATGATCTATTTTTCAAGTTATCTTAAAACTGTGATGAAATTTACCTTTGACATTTTACTTTTTAAATCATTGAACTTTAGTATTTAGTATTGCATACACTTTCTCAAAAGTGTATGCAAATTGAATTTTTATTCAAAAGACACCTTAGTAAATCAATTACACACATAAAATTATAATTAAATATGTCTTATATCAATAAAAGTGAAAGAGAATGAAAGAAATATACATGTTTCACTCAAGTTGTATTAGAGAAAGATCGTGTCCTTGTCTCCTATAAGCTTATTGGAAATTTGGATGCGGGAGGCGAGAGAAGAGCTCTAGACAGAATTCATTTCAATGAACTAAGGAAACTGTTTAGTGAAAACACTTAGTTCTGTTGTTTCAGATGGGACTTTGAGCCCTTTGCTGTCATTATCTTTTATATGTCCAAATATGTCTGAGTTTGATAAAACAGAACATTTGGGGATGCCGGGGTGCCTCAGTCAGTTAAGTGTCCAACTTCAGCTCAGGTCATGATCTTGTGATCAGTGAGTTCAAGCCCAACATAGGGCTCTGCACTGACAGCTCAGAGCCTGGAGTCTGCTTCTGCTTCTGTGTCTCCCTCTCTCTCTGCCCCTCCCCGACTCATGCTCTGTCTCTCTCAAAAATGAATAAACATTAAAAAAAAATTAAAAAAACAGAGCATTTGGAGAGATACTTTAAACATTAACTAACGATGGAAATCAACTATTAACATGCTCCAATACATATTGTTTGAAATATTATATTTCATTTTGTAATTGTAGAAAATCCAGGAAAAAAGTTGTTCATGTTGGAAATATGTTTATTCTAATAATTATAGTTAAGAAGTGGTAAAATACGGAATTAGCCTTAGGTTGAAGATAATCTGCAATGTGTATGAAAAAATATATAAAATACATTTGTTTGAAATGAATTTGTTAAATGTTTGTATATTTAGTTTGATAAATTATGTCATGGGTGTTGGTGAGATGGTGGGTAAAAGCAGGTTGCATGTAAGATGAGAATTCTCATTTAGCTAGACTAGAAAATACTTTTTTGTTTGACTATTAGGTAATATGACTGAAACAAAACGATTTGAGCTTTGGGGTTTTACTGAAGAAGGCTAAATATGTGAGGATGTATTCAAAGGATTTGTTAAATTATAGAAAAAAATGATTAGCTGTGCTAAGAGGAGATAAGAGGTATATAATAATTCCTGTAATATACAATAGAGAACTATGAAATATAAGCAAGATAACTTTAAAATATTCTGAGGGAAAGAATGTAGGTCATTTATTAGTCATTTTCTTTTTAACTTACAGCTTACTTAGAACTTGTGATTGGAAAAGGTTTATTGCAATTATAGGACAAACTTTTATCAAGGGAAGTTTTAAGACAACCTCCGTAGGAATGAATGTTCAAATATTAAAAATGGAAAAAATGGCAGGGTTTGACATACCTGAACAATGATGAAAAAGGTGACTTAAAAATAGTAGGTTTTTAGTGCACGTGAACAAGGCACAAGCTAGTGACGCTTACATAAACAAAGGGATGTGACGAGGTGCATGTCATCATGGATCATAGTTAATAAAAAGAAGAGACAACTTAGTGTCAGGATTAAACAAGCAGGCCCTGAAGCACCTGCCTGTGTTCTCACGCTGCCGCTTACATTTAGTAACTCCATGGAAGAATTATGCCTCACTCTGTGCCTCACTTTCCCCATCTATCAAATGGAAAAAACAATACCTACTTCTACAGGATTTTAAGGATTAAATCAATTATTTTAAAAGTCCCTTGAACATATTAACATATGTTTATATACCTTAATATTAAAGGCAATGCTTTTTATTATAAATTGAATACTAAGGTACCAGATAAAAGAATATTAGGAAATAGGTCTCCATCATGTCTATATAAATGCTTTATAATCTTAGGTACATATGTAAAATGTCTATTTTTCTTTTCTTTTTCATATTTTTAAGTTTATTTATGTATTATGAGAGAGAGAGAGAGAGAGTATAAGTGGGGAAGGGGCAGAGAGGGAGAAAGAGAGAGAGAATCCCTAGCAAGCTCTGCATCACCAGGGCAGAGCCAGATGCAGGGCTACGACTCATTAACTGCAAGATCATGACCTGAGCTTGTCGGACACTTAATTGACTGAACCACACATGTGCCCCTAAAATGTGTAGTTTTCTTGAGTTTCAGTCTATCATTCTGACATCAGATAGCCAGAAAAACTGTAGTTCTAAAAACTTACAATTGTGCTGATTAGAGTGAATAAATATATATTTTTTGAAATATCTCATGGAAACATTATTATGTCACACAGTTGTTATGGATTTGTTCTAAAGAAATCTTAACATAGACTACAAAATTAACTTGCAATCAGAGATTATTAATACAGAAATACAACGAAACAAGAGAAATAAATTAAAAGTGTGTGGCAGAGGAATATTTAGATTGACTACCTGAGAGGTTTCCCACACACACATACACAAAAATGTTTAATCATAAAATTATATGAGTAGATATTGTAGGTTAAATTGGGTTTCTCCACCACCACCATCACCACCACCACCACCACCAATTCATATGTTAAACTTGTGCCCCCAGTAATTCAGTATGTGATTTTACTTGAAAATAAGGTCCTCAAAGATGTAATTAGTTAAAAGAAGGTGGTTAGGGTGGACCCTCATCCAATGACTAGCGTCTTGATAAAAGAGGAAACTTGGACACAGAGAAACACAACGGGGAGAATGCCATGTGGAGAAGAAGGCAGAGACGAGCACAATGCTTCTACAAACTAAGAGAAGTCAGATTGCCAGCAAACCATCAGAACGGAGGTGAGAAGCCTCGAACAGATTCTCTCTTATAACCCTGCAGAGGAACCAACACTGCCAAGACTAGATCTGCACTTCCAACCTTCAGAGCTGTGAGACAATACATTGCTATTGTTTCAGCCGCCCAGCTTGTGGTGCCTTCTTTTAATAGCCTTAGCAAACTCGTATTCTTGATATTAAGGAAGCATCAAGTCATTAATAGTTACAGAAAAAATAGAATTATTTTGCTTAGAAATAGTCTAATGTGCCAGATAATTATTATTTGTTTATTCTTGATACAATGTTGATGATGTCAAGCCTTTTTGCAAAGTCTAACAGACTATGTTAAATGCTTTTAACATATGAAGTAGTCCAGATAAGATATATCCATATGTATATTTGACGTGGTGGATTTTGTTAAAATTTATCTGATCAGCTCCATCATGTTAATGAACTACAGCTGATTATAAATGCTATTAACGTGGCATTTTATAAAAACTAGACAATTTTAATTATGAGATGCATGCGACATTTTATTTGATTGACAGCACTGAGGAAGTTTCATTTAGTACCTTAAATTAAAGGAATATCACATACTTTCTTTACCTCATAAATTACTTATATTTCTGGAGAAATCTTGTTTGCATAGCTACTCAGGCAATTTGGAGATACTGGCTCTTTTAAATTTTGGAAGGAAATTCACCTTCGTGTCCCTTTGTCTTATAGAAAATATATAAAGAAGAATTTGAAAGATTCTCATGCAACTAGATAACTTAGGTTTTGCCAAAAAGTAGCAAAAAATACTTTTTCTCTTTAAGTGGCAGGAAAAGTAATTTTTTTATAATATGCTATGTCATCTTTATCTGGAAAGAGTTGACTTTGACCTTAACATTTAACTTTCTAGAAGAGGGCAAAGGAAGTAAGGTCATAATGATCTGAGATATTAAATAGGATTCCTTCCTAATGGATTGAAGCTTTGATTTTTTTTTGAGTAGCTTAGTGTATAATTTTTCACTATAATTCTCACTGGGAATATTGCTAAGAGCTCCAGCAATGTCTACTAGAGTAAGGTATCTCGCCAGGTAGGTGAGAGTATTATAAAAGGAAATATAGCATTTACTAGTATACACTTGATCTAAAATAACAAATGATGCCTGCTAGGAAAACTGTACTAGTATTGACTCTGGAGCCTGTAGTGGGTCTGCATAGCAGACACACCCGTATTCCACAAACAGGCAAGGTTTTCTAAAGGAGCCACAGTAGATCTCTTAAAACACAAAATGGGTCCCCAAAGCATCCTTATATTTTATTAGTGTTTAGAATGTGATGATATATTATAATTTTTACGTACCAGGTTAATTTTGCTAATACCTTATCTAGAAAAAATCGCCTTAAAAAGAGTCTGCAAAGAAGTTCTGGTCTGAAGGGTGCCCGGATGCCTCAGTTGGTTAAGCGTCCACTTTCAGCTCAGGTCATAATTCCTCGATCAGTGAGTTCAAGACCCAGGTTGGGCTCTGTGCTGACAGCTCAGAGCCTGGAGCCTGCTTCAGATTCTGTCTCTCTCTCTCTCTCTCTCTCTCTCTCTCTATACTCCTACCCCATTCACAGTCTGTCTCTCTCACTCACCCTCCCCCTCCTTCCCCCCCTCAAAAATAAATAAGCATAAAAAAAGAAACACTAGTCTGAAAGAAAATACCAGTAATGTTAAACAAATAAACACTCCCTCCCTCGCAAGAAACAAAACACATATCTTCCAACTTGCATGTACTTCTCTCAGCAGTAGTAGAACATAAAAACAAGAATAAATTTAACCACATCTGAATGAAAATCATCTAAAAAAAACAAAAGGATCAAGATGATTTAACATGTGAGTTTGTGTCTTCTAACAATAAATATAAACATCTTACATTGTTCATTGAAATATTGTCTCATGATACTATAAGGCCTTTAAAAAATAACATTTGTTTCTTTAAGAAAAATGTTCAAAAAACTGAGCAACCATTAGAAATTCAGTTTTGTAAAGATAAAACATCATTGAAAATAATGGCCCAATTTAATATTGAAACTGTGAGTGACCCTGAGTTCAAATCCACACAGTGAACAATGTCATTGTTTCCTTAAAAGTGTAAAACAGCCCGCTCTGTGTCTGTGAACTTTCTGTGCTGCCCCAGGTATTCTGACACACATTTTAAACATGTTAGCTCTGCATTATCAAGCTCTTAAATCTCTGTCATTGTACAAAAAGATATTAGTAATAACTGTCTGTCACTGTCTACTATATAACAATTCTTTAGTACGTGTATTTGCACCCCCATACCAGCAATGCAACAATGAACCAAAAAATATTGACTTAAAAGACCTTACTTTTCGTTATACCAGATCACCTCTCAGTAACATAGGGCCCTTCCAGGGGCAATGTGAGAAGCCGCAAGCAAGAAAAACTGATGATTAGAACTCTTAACCAGTAGCAACCTACTAATAAAAGCTGCATTTGAAAATATTAAATTTCTAAAATAAACAAGAAAAGAAAATATTAACCTTATGGCTAAACCTAATGTTTACAGTTATGAGTTCCTCACTCCCATACCTATAAGACATTCCTAAAGGAAGTGAGTGCCAAGTTCCATTGACTACCTAAAGTTTAGTGATAGTATGGAACAGAGATAGTACCTTTTCATGATACTTGTCGGTGAACAAAGAAGATGATTTGTCAGGGTACCTGCCTGGCTCAGTCTGGGGAGCATGTTACTCTTGATCTCAGGGTTAGGAGTTTGCCCCCCATGTGGGGTGTAGAGATTACTTAGATAAATAAAAACTTAAAATATAAAATAATAGAAAGCTTTTTACATTTAGACATTTTTGACAAGATCTTGTGGCAAAATAAACAACTTTCTGAAACACCTGTTTACTATATTGCTGTAGAAGAAGATAAGGACCATATAAGGGGAGTTCAGTGGATTACAATAATAATAGTGCCATTTAAAAAATGAATGTATATTTATTTTTGAGAGAGCGAGAGAGAGAGACACAGACAGAACACAAGTGGAGGAGGGGCAGAGAGAGAGAGAGACACAGAATCTGAAGCAGGATCCACGTTCTGAGCCATCAGCACAGAGCCTGACATGGGGCTCAAACCCACAAACTGTGAGATCATGACCTGAGCCAAAGTCAGACACTTAACAGACTGAGCCACCCAGGTGCCCCAATAGTGCCATTTTTAAGACACTTTCTCCAACACTCTGAGATACCTACCGTGAAAATAATAAACCTTACTAGTATTTCACGTGCAGATTGAATCTGGAGTTCTCAGTAAACCTTCCTATCAGATAGGTGGGTACCACTCAGCAAAACAAGATTTTCTAAAGAAAACAAAGCAGAATACCCAAAATGTAAAAACAAAAAGGTACCAAAAGCATTGTCAGATCTTTATATCAGTGTCAAGAGGTAAACTTGCATTGTTCTATTCCAAACACATGCAAATAAAATAATGATATAGCTCATATATATATACATATATATATATACTCAAGGTCATGAAGCTAATATATGGTAGACTCAGGACTCAAAGCCATGGTCTCACACCAAATTAAGACACTATCATGCCACTACTCCTACCCTGGCATTTTAACAGCTCCTTGTTTTCTCAGTCTTTTCATTGACTTTCATTGAATAAATTATATATAAGTTGTCATAAATATTTTAATTGCTTTATGTACAATGGGATAATATCAGACACAAACACTGAGATTCTAATACATTCTTAATACAGTCTTTTTATCTCTTACTACATGTAGGAAGATGCTAATAAGACATGCCAAACCTGTGATGTAAAAGGATAAAAAAATATTTCACACTATTCTGAGGATCCATAGACATAATTCCAGATATGTATACACAGCCTGGGCTTGTAAATATAACTGATTAAGGGATCATATTAACCAGTCAGTCAAATCAGTCGCATTAGTATTCAGAAAGAGAAGACTTTTGTACCTTCACAGCCACGGAATGCTTGCTTAGCCCCTCTTTATCCTAGTTCTCTATTTGAGTCATTTTTTGGAATGTGTCTTATGGTCAAAAACAACTCTTTATAGGTCTTCATTGACTTTCTGAAACCAAATTAATAAGATTTATTTAAACTTTAACACTTGTGACATAGTTCCAAATTTAGATTCCCTAGCTGCTCCATAAATTTATTTACCTTCTAATCTCAAATCCCAGAAAGTATGAATAGTAATTTTCCTTCCTCTATTATGCCAAAATGTTTTCCTAAAAAAGAAAAATAACTATTTATCCTATTTACATGTAAAATTCTCTACTTTCATCAATTAGCTTTAAACCCTTTGAGAACAGGAAATTCGTCATATTTTTTGTTATAACATGAAACATACTAATAGTGAAATAAATACGTGCTAAACTAATGGAGTAAACAATAAAATGCCTTTAGAATTTAATACTATTGTTCACATATCTTCATAGTTCTCCCTTCACTTATCCTCTGCCACCCCATTCTTTGGCTCAATAGCTGGCGTATGTATCTATTATTCCTTTCATGGACTCATTTTCTTTTTCCTTCTACTGAGCATATTTTTCTTTTAAAAATTCTGATTTCCTCTTCCACATTGTGTAGGCTCTTCCCCTTAATATTTTTATTCCTATTTTTTACATGCACCGATTTACAGTTTTATGCTGAGTACCTCCTCTCTCTGACTGTGTGTCTATAGTAATTCACAATTGTCTTACAGCCTTTTGAGAGTTAACATTGGAAATAGGCATCTTTTATTTCTTCTTATTTGTGTGATGAAGGACTAGGTTATTTTAAGGCCCTCATCTGAGAAAATAGCTGAATAAACATACACACACAATTTTTCTTAGAAAAAATAAAATAGTGAAAATAGAGAGGGAAAACTAAAAAACAAACAAAATAAAAAAACATAAACAAAAAGGAGACACGCCCAAGGCAAATTAAAAAAAAATGGTATCTGGAACAAAAGTAAAATCTGGAAAGTTGGAAAATAAAAGCCACTGGTATACAAGACAGTTCTCTGACACCTGAATTGTATTTCCATCGCCTCATGAGGACAAGAGAGATTAAGAGTCTTATATAGGGTTTTTTTTCCCCTCCCATTGACACAAACCTCATAGACCATCAAGTTAACAGATCCTCAGACTTAATCTATGCTGTTCTGTGAGGGGTTAGGCTAAGAAAATAGAGGACATTGACTTGAACCTGAACAGAGAAAAAGAGGAAGTAAAGGAAAAGAAAATAATGACAATAACAAAAGCCTGAAAATTTCAGTCACAGAAAAGGAATCCAAATTAGAAAAACAAAACAAAAACAAACCAAAGACCTCTTTGGGATATTCATTTAGGAGGAACATGAATAATATCAGATAACAAAATCTCTCCTATTCAAAATCATTGATGTTATGTTAAAAAAAAAAAAAAGAAAAGTATATTCTAGCAACGCTCCCCCCCCACCCAGAGTAGTCGACAAAAATGCCAGTGGTAGAAGTGTGTAGTAATACCCTTGTCCTGTGCCTTGTGACTCACCACAGACATACCACTTACGGTGCCTTGCAACTTACCACAGTTCGTGTAGTCAGTAATATGATATTAGGACAAGTTCTGAAAAACATTTTTCATTAGTACTGTTAGAGAGAAATAAGTTGAGAGAACAAAGAGGCACTTCTGGGTAAGAGGAAAATGACTTCAAATTCAGAAGCTTTTCTGTACCAACTCATATCCTATGGAATACAAGAAAACCTTGTGATGTCAGGATTTTGATTTTCCTGGCTAGAAAGAAATCCATAGAGAGGAAATGTTAAATCAAAGAAATGAACAAGGATATAGAAGAATAGGCTGACTAAGTAATAATAACAAGATTCTCTGAATATGAGCAGGAAAAACTAAAGGTAGAATAAATAGGAAGGGGTTCCAGGAGGATTCTAGTTCCCAGACTAGAGTCAAAACATAGTTTTCTCTTGTGACAAGCCTTAAGGATGATTCAAAAAGTTGATCTTTCCAGTCATGGCATACGCCCAATAATATATATATATATATATATATATATATGTATATATATATATATATTATATATATGTATATATATACATATATATATATATACACACACACACACACACATATATATATATATATATATATATATATATATCCTTAGTAAGTTGTAGCTAAGTACATTACATTAAGTAAAAAAAAAATTTCCAAAATATATCTGCTTTGAAAAGAGCAGGTGGAGAGAAAGTGAACCAATGAAACTAATTCACCCTTCAGAAACAAAATTCTCTATTCTCAGTTGTAAGGGCCAAAAGTTACCCACTATTGCAATAGTAATACTTCTGAAAAGATAAAGTAGTTTTTTTATGTTTTTTAATTTTTATTTGTGTAAACTCTAGCCTAACATGGGGTTTGCACACATAAAGTTGCCTGCTCTATGGACTGAGCCAGCCAGGTGTCCCTAGATGAAGTAATTTTTAACAAAATGGCATCAACACAGATTCATAACTATAGTAATTATTTTTATATTTTAGGAAACATAATTAGAATTAAAATGTGATATCAGTTTTTATCTAACATGGTGAAAATAAATTATTCAATAATACAATAATACAATAATATGATTTACTTCATTATAAAGTTTCTTATATTATTAATATATTTATATGTTAACATAAGTTAATTTAAAATATTCTGTTTGTATAGTGTGCTTTCATGTTATTTTGGTGAGGAAGCTAATCTGGCATCATATTTTAGTGGACGTTTTGACAATACTTATCTGTTGGGCTTTTAATATACATTATTTATTAATTTTAATCACATTAATTTTAATATACATAGGAGATGTTCTGAATCAGAGATGGATTTATTATTAATTACTTCATGATAATAAGTTCATTGATTCCCTTTGCCCCAGTGCATACTCCCCAGTAACACAAAAAGAGACATGCCAAATATCCTATAAGTTGTCTAGTATTCCATAGGTGAGTGTTGAGGAAAAATGATATTTCTTTGCTTGTACAGGGAAAGGTGGGTATCCTTGGAAACATTAGTAGTCTGAATAAGTTTTTGGTGTGTAAATAATATCTCTACAGGACTAGATAGCCTAGTTCTCTTTCAGATTTGGAGGTATCTCCAAGCTCAGAGACTTCATCCCTTTTGATATGTGAACAGATAGGGGACTGCCCCTCTAGTGTCCTTAAAGCCCTAGAGGTTATTTTTGAGACCTACTGTGAGCTATGACCACCTAGGATTCTTGGGGAGGTAAGAGATTTTATTATCCACCAAATGATCAGAATAATTAACCAGGCAAATAGCTAGAAATGCAATTCTCACACTATATGGAGACTCTCAGACAACCAGGACTTTTGGAGAAGCACTGAGAAATCTAGGAATGTTTCATTTCTTCATGCTAAAGATCTAAAATTTCAATAATATTTCAACCAAGGACTGACTGCTAAAAAATTCACACTATTGATACACTTATAGATACTTCAAAATATCTACAAATATGACATCATAGAATTGGTAATAATTGCAAAAGCAGAATTATAATTTTCAAAATATGGAAAAGTTAAATCTATTCTTTATTGCTTTTACAGCTTTATTGCTAAGTTCTAGTCTGGAATATTAACACTAATTTTATTATCCATCATGTGTGAGTTGATTTAGCCTACTCTTGATTTCTGATATTGAGATGCTTCCTGATTTTTTTCATAAATGCACACTCTTAATACATATTCAATCTTGAATTTTAAAATATGACTAATGAGAGAACTGAATAGCTTTATCATCTTATCTCTTTAATCTTATTCAATAACATTTTTCACCCTTTCTAACAGCACTGCTATTTTATTCAATATCTTCAAAACTCAAATTAGTAAGAGAAAACTTTGATGTTAGCTTTCTTTTGACAGAAGATCACTGAGCATGATCTTGTCTGTACACTTCACACTGCATGCTGAAACACCATGTCATTTGCATTTTATTGTTATGTGACCAAAACAAGTTTTCCTGCAAGGATAACAGCCAGAGGGTAGCATCGATCTTTTATTCAGTCCAGCGTTTTTGTTGTTTGCTGTATTATTAAAAATCATCTTTAGTCCAGGAATAACCATTTGGCTCCTCCATTTCTCTGCTATGATTTGAGAGTCCTTTGCAGAGATTTGCATTCACTGAAATCATGTTCAATCGAGAGAAATTGCAATAGGTGTTCTAAGATAGCTGTCTGTTGGTGTCAACATCTTGTTTATCTCGGTTTTGGACTCCTTAGCAGTCTTTGCTCTTCAGAATGTGCCACATATTTTGTTTCTTAATATTTCAGTTAATTTTGACTGTGTTCTTGATACAGAAAAGGGTAAGTTGTAGGGATTTGGGGTTGTGTTATTCTTCTAAGCCAGCATGCGTTCCTCAATTTTAGCGAGTAATATTTGGCTAAGCTTAAACTGCAGAATTTACCTCAAGCAGCATATCTGGTCTCAAGTCAAATCCAGTTTCTTTAACTGAGATGGTTTAATCCATGGCTCAAGGCTCAGTTAAAATGTAGAGAGGCCTAGTTTGGAAATCCCCTCTTTCATTTTTCTGAAATTCTTCTAATCCTTTCAATGGTCAGAGTTATACGCCTCCTCCTTCTGATGTTCCAGGCCAGAAAAGACTGAACTTCTCTGCGCGTACTCTGCAGGTACGCTAGACCCTAAAGAGACAGTTCGTAGTTCCCGTTAAAACCCACATTGACATGCAGGGAAGTGTTTACTTCCCCATCTGTCCTCTGTCTGTGAGCTCACCCCGTATCAGTCTTTCTGCTTCTCTGCAGACTCCAGTACATTTGCATGATATGCATGTTTTTCTGTTGACTCTTTTGTTTTAAGATAAATCCCATACCAGTTGATTTTTAGCACCTCATGCCAGGAATCAGAATCAGTCCTTATTCTTGAGAGACTGAGAATATCAATCTTTTTCTTTTTCATGAACAAATGTACTTTGAAATATTTTCATAGATTTTTTAAAAATTTTCTGAATTATTTTGTTCTTAAAAGCGTAAGTGATGATTGCTTGTAGCAAAAATGATTATTACAACAACCCTTTTAATATGGTTGAAACAGTATTTCCTGCCCTGAAATACAATCTAGTATTTGATCAAATATTTATACTTCTACAAGGAAACACAGATCTAAGCCTTATATTAGAATAACTTCCTTTTTTGAGGGGTTATTAACCTTTTATATATTCCTTTTCTTCATCTATATGACAGGAATAAATTTTCTAATAGATTCCTATTACATGAAATAACATACAGAAATTATAAAGTTTCTGAAATAACTATTTAAAAAATAAATATCATTCTTTATACTAGTTATTACTATTCACTTTCAGGGACATAATAATAATAATAATAATAATAATATATTCCTACAGTTAGGAAATATAGCAGTATTAAAAACAATTTTGAGAAGAAGAAAGTATAGAGTTTCAAATATTAGGAGATGCGATAGTTATAAAATGAGGAAAATTGGTATTATTAAAAAATTATCTATGATTCAATATGAGTGGACATTTCTGTATAATTGGGAATAAAGGAAAATTAAATGTTTTTGAGTTAATAAGAAAACACATTCTGAGGATATATATATATGTATATATATATATATATGTATATATATATATCAGATAACATATAACAAAACCAACGAAACAAAGCAAAATGCGTTGAATTTAACCAGTCCACATATGAGAAGTAAGGGAAATATTTATTAATATTCATGTACTTGTATATTTTTCTGTGTATTTTTATGTATAGCATGCAAAGTCAAGAATCAAAACATTATTACTTTGAAATAGTATATGGGTAAACAAAGACATTCAAGACATAGGGGAATTATTTAAGACTATTTCCTATCCTTTGATATAATAATATATGTAATATATTAATATTAGAGTTAATGGTTGTTTTTTTGTTTGTATATTAGTTTTTGGAGGTGGGTAGGCTGGTGTAATATAGATAGAATTAGTGGACAAAGTCTTGAGGAATTTATATAATTTGAGAACTTTTCTATTTTCATAAGCATTTTGTTAATTACTTTGCTCTCTGATACACAGTAGTAAAATCTCTCCACTTGAATGCTGTGTGTTAGAAGAAGAGATGCACTCTCCTCTAACAGAATCCTTTTCTTAAAAACAAACAAAAAAGCAAGCATATACTTTCCAATCTGACTACTAAATTTAAAATTCATTCTAGGTATTGCAGATTTATAATGATTTCATTCAAAAATGAGGATAAGGAAAGAACTGTGGGTAATGATCACTACTAAAATCTTTATCAAATGGTTTGTACAAATTCAGGGACAAAGAGGTATCACATTCTAAATACAGGGAAAATAATTTATCTCAATTGTCAGAGGTCCCTTAAGTTATAAAAGGACCTTCCCGATGATAAAAGGAAGTGTTTTGACTGAATAATTTAAGGGTCCTTTATAGGTTCTAGTATCTTTCTGACCCTAAATATAAGTCATCACTACTCACCAGCATCAGCCACAGTGTCTGACATCTAGTTGGTTCTCAATAAAGTTATTAAAATAATGGTAATTAATGTATACATAGGTGCCTTTTATGGTTCAGATTACAAATATGAAGGTTGAGAAAGATTATGTGAAGATCTCATTCAGAAACAATACCTTTAAAATAAGGTAGAGTCCAATCTAATCAAAATATGCTCTAATTAATTTAGAAAAGGAAAAACACAAAAATATGAAAATAGAAACCTGTAAAAGATTTCATGAATTCCCCCTAAATCAGTGATCTCCATAGTATTTCATTTTTAATGGATACTTCCACAGTCCTGATTGCTTACAGCACACAGAACTCCCTACACCCACTGATTCCTAGAAAATGCAATAAAGCTTCCCGTTCTTGATTCTTCTGCCACACAGAACCCGCACTCCAGTTTACTACTGGCCCAAAGCAAGCAAGATTGAGGTCGGGGGTGTGGTTGGCTGGAGGCAATTGCTGTTTGAGTTAAGAGGCTTTGTGGTATTCTCGAATTCATGAATCAACAAGTCTCTCTTCCCACCCCACCATTAAACTAGGCACATCTCTCTATGTTAAGAGATACTCCATTATTAGAGAAAATATAAGTATATATTTGAAGCCAGAAACTTTAAACAAGATGATAGGTGAAGCATTAGTGACAGCTTTTCCTTCTGAGTAAATGGTTCACTTGGTATCATTTGCTTACACATTTTTCACATGAACGGTTTTGCCAAATGAATAGTTTTTGCATTAATATACTGGGTTCACATTTGCAACCTGCCCTTTAACAAAATGCATTAACAGCGGGGCTTAAAAATGAATAGAGCTTGAGTCTGCAGTATCACCTCCCTGTTTTCTTCTAAACCCTTTTATAAGAGCAAAGCTATGAAATGTGGCAGCCATTAAAAATAATTTTGTAGAGAAGAAGGATAGAGTTTTAAAAAATAGAAGATGTGGTTGTAAAATTTGGGGAAAACTGGAATAATTAAAACAATTTTATTTATGATTCAAGATGAGTAGGCATTTCTGTAAAATGGGGAATAAGAGGAAAAAAGCAATAAAAGAAAATTTAATGTTTTGAGGTAGTACGAAAACACATTCTGAGAAAAGCTTAAGCGAACAATAACACGTAGTCCTTATGCCCTGTCTTAGGTTTCAGGAAATGGTATTTTGGGTTTGTTTTTTTTTTTTTAATAACAATCTTTTTTTATGTCTTTATTTTGAGAGACAGAAACAGAGAGCAAGCGGGGGAGGGGCAGAAAGAGAGGGAGACACAGAATCCGAAGCAGGCTCCAGGCTCTGAGCTGTCAGCACAGAGTCCGACTTGGAGCTCGAACCCACCAACCATGAGATCATGACCTGAGCCAAAGTCGGACGTTCAACCAACTGAGCCAACCAGGCGCCCCTTTTATTACAATCTTTAAGGAGTACAAAGAAAGAGAAAGTTCTTACATTCAAAGAAAAAACATAGCTGGTTAGCCAATATGAAGGGGTGTAATGCCCAAGATTTTAATATCACCCCCAAGCCAGAAACCGCCAAGGAGACCGAGGCACGCATGCAAAAGCAAAGGGCACTTTTATTACGGCTTAGGCTCTCAGGGCCTAAGTTCGGTCTCACAGCCTTTACCAATGCAGTGGATCCGTGCTGAGAGCCCCGAGCAAGGGCTGAGTAGGGTTTTTATGGGGTTTGGGAAGGGGGAGTTACAAGAAATTGTGACATAGGTACAGTGACCCAATCATAATGGTACAACAGTATTGGCAGTATCTCTAACCATACACACTGTTCAGAGCGTCCGTTACTTTTGGCGGGACCCAATTACAACATTTAGGGTATCTTTGAAATTAACCAATTACAGAGCAAGTTCAGGGTCTTGTTTGGTGACTATGGGGTTAACTTTAACACTAGGTAACAGGGTCTTATCTAAAGTTCCCATCTGCAGGCCTTACCCTTAGGAATGTGGGGA
>PJEM01013482.1:0-10282 GCA_004023845.1 Helogale parvula | reverse complement strand
TCTTACAGGGGCACATCTATGATAGGGAAATAGACTTTTCCGAACATCTTTTCACCTCTGGAGACCACTGTGACACAGTTTCAGTTGGATGACAGAATAACTTAGCAATCAACGAAAGAAAGTGTACAGAAATAAACATGATAGAAATAACCCCATTATTAGAAAATTTTTTGGTTTTATATTAGCCAAGCAGCATTATCTGAAATACACATTACATAATTATGTAATGATTTATGCTTGAGCAGTGATTCTTACATACATATGATTTTAGTCATGTATGTCTTTGCAAACAGGCATTCATGTCTTTAATCCAAATTTCATTTATTTCCTAGAAAAAGTAAAAAAAAATATTACTGGTCTTATAATTCCAGGTGGTGTGTGTGTGTGTGTGTGTGTGTGTGTGTGTGCAGGTGCACACATGTGCAGATATCCATAGATATGGATAAACACGCAAAGATGGGAGTTACAACATGTCCTCTGACCTCTCAAATGCAGGATCCTCTATATGTCAAGAATAATGCAGGAAACAAAAGGGAATAAACTAAAATTCAGGGAAATGTGTGTCAAAGAACTAGGCAGAATATTTCCTTAAAGAAAATGTGTCCTTGAAGAAGGACACCAAAAATACAAGAGATTCTGTTTATACTCCATAAATCTCTCTATTAATCTGTAAAATGATTTCCAGTACTAGCAATGAGAAAAGATATTAGTCTATTGTTATTATTATAAACCATCACTAAACCTAGTTCTTCTTACAAAAAAAAATCATGTGAATCATCTGAGTCTTAGAATGGGGTAGATCATGACTAAATTAAGTAATTCATACTATATTTATGGAGAGATTATCAGGTTTTAGTTTTGATAACATTATATCTACATAATTTGTATTACTCACTGCCTCAGAAATTGTCTTTCTTAGAAAATAGAGTGAAGAAATCTAAATATAACATATATATGCTGTCTTCAGCGCATATATATATACATATATTTGTTGTCCTTTTTAAAAAATATATCTTTTAATAGGAAAAAACCTATTATTATTGGTAAAGGAAGGATGACATTCTCATCCTCTATTCTACATGCTTTTCTTTTCTTTCTTATATCTACAGTTTTAAGTTTTTATTTTTTAAAATTTTTTTAGTGTTTATTTATTCCTAAGAGAGACAGACGGTGAGTGGGGGAGGGACAGAGAGAGCAAGGGAGACAAGAGTCTGAAGCAGGCTACAGGCTGTCAGAACAGAGCCTGACACAGGGCTCAAACTCAAGAGCTGTGAGTGAGATTATAACCTGAGACAAAGTCAGACGCTCAACCAACTGAGCCACCCAGGCACGCCTAAGTTGTTTTTTTTTAATAGAATTATAGTTGACACACAGTGATCCATTAGTTTAAACTGTACAACCTACTGATTCAACAAGTCTATACATTATGCTGCACTCACCACAAGTGTAGCTACCATCTCTCATTACGTAATGATATTACATTACCATCAGCTATATTTCCTATGCTTTGTTACCTATATTTTAATAGGACTATTTTTCTGTATGAGAGACATTGTACCTCTACCTTTTTTGTCAGAGTGATGCTCATTCCCATCTACTTAAACCAACTGATTAGTTTTCCAAAAGATTCATTTGTCACAAAAATAATTAGATATATATTAATCAATGAACTGAATCACATATCTGTTTACCAAAACCATGGTTGGCATAGAGAGAAAAAAAAAACATTAAGAAGCTTCTTTTGATTATTGTGGATTTAAAACATAGCACAGCTGAAAAAACAGAGGAAGCAGAGAAAACAGAATAGAAATATAGTATCTTATTTGTCAACCTAAGCATACTAGCTTCTCTTTCCTGGAAAGGTAGTTTTTATAATTAATTTTAATATATATTCATATATATTTAAAAACAAATAGGAAATATCCAATATTACCAAACGAACTTACACAAGACATTCATATATCCGTCTCCTCCCTATTCATTAGCCTCTCCATTAGCCTCTCCAATTACCATGTAACAGGCAAAGATACAAGCAATCAAATTTTCTTTTCTTCATTTCTTTTAAACTATCTTTTCTACCTCCTGGAGAAACTGATGTAGACATTTGTACACAATGAATTCTCTAATAAAAATGACACACCTCAGCAGAATTAAATTATGCTGACTTTGTAGGTTATATGCATTTTTCTTTTATTCAAGCATTTATTTTTCAGAAACAAGAATGATGAAGTAAAAACACCTAAAAATTTAGTCATAATATGAAATAAGGATTACAAACTGTCAAATAGTCGAGCCAGGAAGATTCTGTATTTGATGACAGAAGTAAAGGGTGCTTTACGAAAGCTGTGCCAATTATAATTTTTTAATGTTTATTTTTAAAAATATTTAGTTATTTTTAAAAGAGAGAGAGGAGAGAGAGAGAGAGACAGACAGACAGACAGAATCTGAAGCAGGCTCCAGGCTCCGAGCTGTCAGCACAGAGACTAATGAGGGGTTTGCACCTGTGAACTATGAAATCATGACCTGAGCCAGTCAGATTCTTAGTTAACTAAGCCACCCAGGAACCCAAAGTTTATTTATTTTTGAGAGAGAGCCAGTGAGAACCAGAGAGGGGCTGAAAGAGAGGAAGACGGAGACACAGAATCCGAAACATGCTCCAAGCTCTGAGCTGTCAGCACAGAGCCCACCACGGGGCTCGAACTCACAAAACGGTGAGGTCAGGACCTGAGCCAAAGTAGGGTTTTTAACTGACTGAGCCACCCAGGCACCCTAAGCCTTTGACAATTATAAATGCTGAAGTAAATGTAATAATTGAGTGTTCTATAATCCACCCAACTGTACCCAAATTATTGTTACTATTTAATATAATTTTGATGATGTGATTTTCACATCTGAGCTGATTTATCTTAGCCTCATTGATTCATATGACAATTGAATTAATATAAACCTAAACAAATAGAGTTGTATTGAATTAAATTGCACCTACAAAATTATTGCTATTAAAATAATTCATCCGTTTAGTCACTAAGTCTCAAAGTTCACATTGTTAGATACAAAAATAAATATTCTGTATAAATTTTTTTGATTCATCAAAAACATTTTGTCATAGTTGCTCATTAATTTCTCCCTTATACATTCATGTGGCTTCTAGGGGACCTTGCATGTCTGGCTTTGCCTCTAACCCATTGACTTCATTGTTAGTCCCTTTTTATGGCTCCCATACCAAATAGTGGAATGTCTCTGAAATCAGAATTTGGCCTTTTTTCCTCTGTCTTTACAGGTTCCCTGAGTGATCAATCTTTGGCTATTCCGCTATAATTCTAATAAACTCACATCTATGTGTTCATAATCCTTCCACGTCCAAACTATCTTATCCAACCACCTGCCCAAACTGGAGTATGTATGTGACATCTAAAACACGGTATGTTCATCAGTGAACTTCGAATACCCCCACCCCACCCCCAGATCTCCTTCACGTGGAGTCCCTCATTTGAGGGCAAACCACCCTTCCAGTTGCTCAAGCCAAAATCAAAACAAAACAAACTAACTAACAAAAAATAGAGGCATCTTTGATGTTTCTTTTTCTCTCACATACCAGAACGTCACATCCAGCTCATCTGGAAATCCACTTCACTACAAAGTACATCCAGGCTTCCATCCCCTTCTGTGCCGTGACTCATTCTCTTCACCATCATCTTTCTCTTGTATTACTATAAGTCACTGTAGTTTTCACCTTTGCATACAAGTTTATTCTCAACATGGAAGAGTGTTATCTAACATAAGTTAGGTTATGTCACTCTTTCATCTTAAAAACTCTATCGGAGCCCAGAAAGCCCTAAGTTATCATCTCTCTCTTCACATAACCAACAAAAATCTACACTCCCATCTCTTGACTTTATCTCTTCCCCACTGTCCCCTTTCAGGCTTCCTTCCTGTTCCTTATATGTGCCAGGCATTGGCCCACCTTAGACTGTGCCCTGACTTTCTTTCTGCCTAAAATATATTTTCCCTGGAAACCACACAGCTGAAGACTTCACCTCATTTCAAGTCTTTATATAAATTCTTTCTCAGTGATGTTTGACTTCAATAACATTTTTTAATTGCAGCCTTGAGAAAAACATTTGTAATCCCTTTCACCCTTTTTACTTTTTAATTTTTATGATGCTTTATAATTTTAAAACATACTAAATAAATGGATTATTTATTACATTTAATCTGTCTTGTCGTGTGTCTCCTACTCAGAAGGTAAACTATGTTGAGTATAGATATTTTTTCTTTTGTCCACTAATATATACAGGAGCTAAATCTGTCCTTAACGTATAATTGATCAATAAATATTTATGGAGTGAATAAATAAGACCAACCACCATAAGTGATGCAGAGAAACAAATTATATCAAGAAGCAAGTAGAATGTTATATTTTACATATTCAGTCTGTGTTTAGTTATGGCCATTATCCCCAACAGAGAATTTTACACAAAGCAAAAAATATTTTTAAGTATGTCAAATATAAGGAAAGAACCAAAACCATTTTACTTTCTCATAATATTTTATCTAAACTCATTATTAAATAAATACATGGAATATTATAAAGTCCATGATTAGACTGCGTCACTAACACAATTTAAAAGCACAAAGCATGATTTGTTTTCTACAACAGATTTCAGAGGTTTCACCAAACATATGTTAAATAGTCTTAATTTTCAAAGAAAGGCGCAGTATTCTGAATTTCCTTAAACATGAAGTTAAGCAATGTTAGCCATATGTTAATGATGCATCTTTAGCTTCCGTTGTCAGGAAATCATTCTTCCAAGTTGAGATGGAAAACATCCGCTGCTTCTTATCACAGTGAGCCTCTAACTTCACTGCAGGGATAGAATATCATAACCTAGTAGAATTACCAGGCATATTTCATGTGAATGCTCACTAAAGACCACACTTTGGTACCCAATAAAATAAAAGAAAATGTTCCCTGGAGGCAGTCCAACATGCTGAGGCTCACCTATTTTTTCCATATTAAATAGTACTGATGAGTTGGAAGAGATGAAATGTAAAATATATTCAGAGATAAAGTAAAAGGCAACTAATTAGGTGAGAGTAATTACATGACTACAGAAAATAATTATATTTTGCTGAGTTAGTGTTGAATCAATAAGGAGCTCTTTTAAAAGCTGAATATCCATTACCATTTTTTAACATTTCAAACACCTGAAATAGGGTAGAAATAATAACAGCCAGATAATTAACTTTTTAAAATTTTCTATTTGAAATTTGCAATAATAATAATAAAGTTGAATTGATTCATGACATTGAGATATTTTTGAAGAGTTAGATTTTGATTCTGATGAGAATTTTACAAAACAGCTATTTTTAATTATAAACTTAAAGCTTCAAGTATCTTCTGTTTTTCAATAGTATGTTATCTGGATTATAAATTCTTTAGCACTAGGGTTTTTCTTCCCCTACTTACAATTGTGATGACAAATCTCACATGGATATTAGTATGTCTCATATACAATCATCAATGGTCCTGTGTGAAATGTAGCTCTGGCAAGGGCACTAATGCCGTTCCAAAAAGGTGTTTTCTTTCTCATCAATTTGGAAACCAAACCTAATGGAGTTTACAGAAAATAGCATTAAAACTACAGCAAAACTATGCTACAATATTTAAATACAAGGATTGAAGTAACATGCCCTGGTAAGTTAAAGCTTTTTTTGACACAGAAATGTTTTGCAAGAATCACTTTCAACCATGTAGTACAGAAGCCTTAGAAGCTTGCCAGCGCACAGAGAAATAGTTTTAGACATATTTCCCTAATCTTTTTCCCCAATTAGGACTACACTTCTACTTTTCATCATTTAGACATTTGAGCAATAATAATCTTTGAATGTGACAAAATGAAAATGAGATGATTTTTCCTTACAGAGAACAGTGTGCTCTTCTCCACAGAGCTAACTAAATATTTAAGTAGTTTCAGTGTGTAAAATCACTTCTAGAAGTATATGGGGTAAAGAAAAAAAGTTCACAATAAAATAACACTGGGTCTAATCTATATATAATACAATGCTCTCTTAAAGACAATCTCATTTACCTTAAAAATAGGATACCTTAACAATATTTACAGTAAAATGCCTAGAATACTTCTTTCTTCCAGTATGATTGAGATATAAATGACGTGTATCAATGTATAAGTTTAGGGTGTGCAGTTGATGATTTGACTTACATATAATGTGAAATGATCACCACAATAATTTTAGTTAACACCCATCATCTGATACAGATACTTAAATGTTTTACTTTCTAGGGAGAACACTTAGGATCTGTTCTCTTAATAACTTTCATATTTATCAACAGCAGTGTTATCCATAGTCATCATCATGTACATCAACTAGTACTTACTTATCTTAGAAGCGGAAGTTTGTACTTATTGGTCATCTTTCCCCAATTCCTCCTACCCTCTCTGGTAACCACATATATGATTTCTTCTGAGTTGTTTTTTTGTTTTGTTTTGTTTTGTTTTTTTGCTTTGTTTTGTTTTGGATTTCAGATCTAAGTGACATTGTGCAGTATTTGTCACTGTCTAATTCATTTCACTTTGCATAGTGCCCTCAAGGTGTCCATCAATCTTACAAGTGGTAGGATTCACTCATTTTTTTAAGGCCGAATAATAGTCAAGGCAAGACATTTAAAAGAGAAATGCCTTGTGATGATTACTTTTATGTATTTACTTGGTTAGGTTATAGTGTCCAGCTTTTGAGTCAAATGCTAATCTAGATGCTACTATGGATACAACTGGCTGCTCTGTATTTTACAAATACGATTAGTGTGTGTAGTGAAATGACTTTAAGTAAAGCAGATTACCTTCCATTACATGGGTGGGACTGAGCTAATCAGATGGAGGCCTTAAAAGCAAAGTCTGAAGTGTCATAGAGAAGAAAGATTTCAGCCTCAGGACTTTAACATTGAAATCCTGGCTGAATCTCCACCCTGCTGCCCTGCCCTATGGATTTCAAACTGGCTAAACTCTATGATAATGTGAGATAATTCCTTAGATTAAATCATACTAAATATAATTAATCATAATATAAATATAAATATAGATGTAGATATAGAGATATAGAAAGAGATACTAATGTCCTGTTGATTCTATTTCCCTGGAGAACTCTGATAGATATATATTTTAATTCACACCTATGAAATCATTTTGTTACAGTAGTATAATTGAAAAAAGTTGAGTAACATTAAGCTTAACTTATAAATTAAATGCTAAGTGAAATTATAAAAATCAAGACTTAAACTATGAAATCATGTTAGAATTATCTGTTCTTAAAAGCTGTTTGAAATTGAGTTAAATTATATTTTCCGAATCTATGTAACTCTTGGCCTTTCATACAAACCCTAATCATGCAAATCCAAACAGTAATTTGATTAAACTTGGTGATTCATTCTCAGTTTTGCAAATTTATAATGACTTTATCCTGCTTGGAAAAAAAATGAATATAAATCTTATTTACCTAAAGTGAACTTCACATTTTATTTAAGTTTTATTTTTAGGTGAGGGGAGCTTGGGTGTGTCAGTCAGTTAAGCATCTTACTCTTGATTTTGGCTCAGGTCAGGATCACAAGGTTTGTGAGTTTGGGTCTTGCATTGGGCTCTACACTGACAATGTGGAGCCTGCTTGGGATTTCTTCTCCCTTTTTATTTCTCTACCTGTTCATTCTCTCCCTCTCTTTCTCTCTCTTAAAATAAATGGATGCATATTTTTTTAATATTTTATTTTTAAGGAATCTCCACACCAATGTGGGGTTCAAAGCCATAACCCTGAGATTAAGAGTCACATGCTCTACTGAACGAGCCAGCCAGACCCCCTGAACTTCATAATTTTTTAACCAGTGTATAACCTAGAGAAAAAATATTCATTCAATCTCCTCTGTAATCATTTACAAAAATACATTAATTTGTTTTTCAAAATTATGTATGGTTGTTTTACTGTTTATAAAGTTTTCCTTTCAATTGACATGTTGATCTAAAAGTAAGTGCTGTCATTTTTGTTTTGCTCTAACTCATTAAGAATAACATTGTAATGATATTTATTTATTATCATTGGATGATAACACACTAAAAAATTTATTGTCAGGAGATGTCACACTGCACATTTTTATAAGCAGCAATAGTAAATGCTCTGTGATTTAGGTAAAATGATTCTAGTACCAATTTCAGTGCCTGTGTGGGAGCGGGGTATTTTTCCCCACACCACCAAGCAATTCTCTGACCTCAGATAAGTGCCCTAGAGTTTAACTCAAATTCCGACCTTATCTACCCAAAGACAGCATCAGATCCCACAGGTTAAGAGCTCAGTCCTATACTACTCCCTACCCTAATTCAGATGTCAATTATGAGTCTATATTGTCAGCCCAGTTTCTGATCAACCAGCGACATGTCACAGGTTCAACAACCCCTCTTCAGGTTTGCTTAATTTGCTACAGCTGTCCGTAGAACTCAGCGGAGCCTTTTCCTTACTAGCCTACCAGTTTGTTATGAAAAGATATAACTCAGGAATAGTCAGACAGGAGAGATGCGTAGGGCAAGGTATGCGAAAGAGTAAAGAGATCCCATGACTTCTCCAAGTGCTCCACTCTCCCCCAATTTCCACATGTTTACCAACCAGGAAGCTCTTCAAAATTTGAACTACTGGGATTTTTATAGATGCTTCATTATATAAGAATGATAAATTCAATCACAGGCTACTAATAGTTAATTTAAGCTCCATTCCCCCCTCCCGTCTCCCCTCTCCAAAGTTTAGGAGGTGGGACTATATTTCCAACTGTCTAGTCATATGATAGTTTCTCCTGTAAACTAGTCCTCAGCCTTAGCTTGCTCCAAAATACAGCACCCTTTCTTAATAAAAACCCTTGAGAAAGTCGGAATAGAAGGAACTTATCTAAACATTATAAAAGCAGTTTATGAAAAGCCCACAGCTAATATGATCCTCAATGGGGAAAAACTGAGAGCTTTCCCCCTGAGATCAGGAACACAACAGGGGTGTCCACTCTCACCACTGTTGTTTAACATAGTGCTGGAAGTCCTAGCATCAGCAATCAGACAACAAAAGGAAATAACGGGCATCAGAATTGGCAAAGAAGTCAAACTTTCATTTTTCACAGATGACATGATACTCTACATGGAAAACCCAATCAACTCCACCAGAAGTCTTCTAAAACTGATCAATGAATTCAGTAAAGTTGCAGGATACAAAAATCGGTTGCATTCCAATACACCAATAATGAAGTAGTGGAAAGAGAAACCAAGAAACTGATCCCATTCACAACTGCACGAAAAAGCCATAAAATACCTAGGAGTAAATCTAACCAAGGATATAAAAGACCTATATGATGAAAACTATAGAAAACTTATGAAAGAAATTGAAGAAGACACAAAGAAATGGAAAAACATTCCATGCTCACGGGTCGGAAGAATAAACATTGTGAAAATGTCATTACTACCCAAAGCAATCTACACATTCAACACAGTCCCCATCAAAATTGCACCAGCATTCTTCTCAAAGCTAGAACAAGCTATCCTAAAATTCGTGTGGAATCACAAAAGAGCCTGAATAGCCAAAGTAATATTGAAGAAGAAAACCAAAATAATCCCAGACGTTAGCCTCTACTACAATGCTGTCATCATCAAGACAGTATGGTATTGACACAAAAACAGACACATAGACCAATGGAATAGAATAGAGAGCCCAGAACTGAGCCCACAAATGTACAGCCAATTAATTATTGACAAAGCAGGAAAGAGTACCCGATGGAAAAAAGACTGCCTCTTTAGCAAGTGGTGCTGGGACAACTGGTCAGCAACATGCAGAAGAATGAAACTAGACCACTTTCTTACACCATACACAAAAATTAACTCAAAATGGCTGAAGGACCTGAATGTGAGACAGACAGGAAACCATCAAAACCCTCAAGGAGAAAGTAGGAAACAACCTCCTTGATCTCAACTGGAGCAATTTCCTACTCGACACATCCTCAAATACAAGGGAAATGAAAGCAAAAATGAACTCTTGGGACCTCATCAAGATAAAAAGCTTCTGCACTGCAAAGGAAACGATCAAGAAAACTAATAGGCAACAGACAGAATGGGAAGAGATAGTTGCAAATGACATATCAGATAAAGGGCTAGTATCCAAAATCTACAAGAAACTCACCAAACTCCACACCCAAAAAACAAATAACCCAGTGAAGAAATGGGCAGAAGACATGAACAGACACTTC
>PJEM01013481.1:0-31425 GCA_004023845.1 Helogale parvula | reverse complement strand
AGTGTCCGTCTGGCTGCTCTTTCTCCACTGCCCTCGTGCAGGCCACAGATCTGAGTATCGCCCTCTGAATAGCTTCCTTCCTCTTCCTCCAACCCTCCCGACCCCAGCACCAAATTCACTGTGGCACCAGCCAAACCAGGCAACAAGAACATGGTGGAGGTCTTCCTAGCATCTCTGCACTCCCCTTCGCAGCAAAGAGACACCAGAGAACTCAGTATCTCCTCCCAAAGGTGAGACACAGCTGGGTCTCACACTGTGCCCGAAGAGAACTCCAGTAGAGTCCTCGAGGTAGTAAGAGTTCTCTCCGTAAATGTTTGACAAATGAATAGAAAGCATGTCAGGAATAAAAGAGATGCACGATCCAAAAAGTTTGGAAAAAAAGCTGCCGACTCAATTCCCCTTCTTGGAAAGTCAGTGCATATTATGATCCTAAATGCTCCCAGATGCCCCTTACTAACTAGCCTGTGCTTCATTTAGCATCCTCCAAATGTACCTTAACCGTGGGAACAACCTTTTCTCCTCCTTTTTATTTTTTAATTTATTTTTTGTTTTTTATTTATTTTTGAGAGACAGAGACAGTGCTAGCAGGGGAGGGTCAGAGAGAGAAGGAGACACAGAATCTGAAGACAGGCTCCAGGCTCTGAGCTGTCAGCACAGAGCCCGACGCGGGGCTCGAACCCACGAACCATGAGATCATGACCTGAGCCGAAGCCGGACGCTTAACGGACTGAGCCACCCAGGCACCCCTCCTCCTTTTTAGCAGCACCTCCCTACATCTGGTGGGGGAAATTCTGACCTGAAGGTAGGGGGAGCGCCTGCCCAGTTTGCCCAGGACAAAGAGGTGGCCAGGGCCGTGTGACTCAGGGCTAGACCCTGCGCAGTCCTATGTGAAGACCTGGACCACTGGTGTGTGTGTCCAGTCTGGAGCTTTGCTAAAAGCAGGACCTTCTGGAAATGGAAATCTAGCCTTACAGGACCCTCCTTCCTGGGGGGATTTGTAGAAGCTTGTGGCCAGAAGAAAGGCTGCTCATACCAGCATCTGTGTGGGGAACAGATTCCATTCCAGGCTGGTGGCCCCGCATGCGTACTTAATAAATAACGGTGGTGTTTCTCAGATAGGAGTTGAAGGCGTTACTAAGAAAATTGTGGGCGGGTGTGGTTTTGATGATTGAGCTTTTCACTCAGATGGGGACAATCGTGGCTTGCTGGTTGATTCTGGCTGCTTTTTTCCTGTTGTGCCTCTACTCCTGCTGCTTCGTGTCCCTGTTCCTGACAGCATCACAATTTTTGTTTTAAATTCAGTCTGAGGCTGTCCCCCTGTCCCGGCGGCTTGGATAAGGGGATTCCCAAAGCCATGCTGCCAGCCGGCGCTGCCCCAGTAGCTCCCCTGGGCGGTGTTGCTTTGTCCTCAGCCCTGGTTGACCTGGAGCCTCTCTACCTTCAGGCTCTCATTTTTCTGGGAACCAGGGAGCCAAATGGTGGAAAGCGGGTGGGGGGGGGAGGACTCTTGTTTGATGGGGTCCCCAGCTTGCCTGTGCTTTCTGAGCTGCTGCCAGCACATCTCACATCCTCACAGCGTGGGGTCCCCTTGCTCAGGCAGAGGTAGCTTTCCTCCCCAGGCACAGGGGGCGCTCCTGAGTAGAGAGTGTCTGGCTCTCAGCCTGTGCACGCGACAGCCCTGTGCTGTGAGCCCAGTCCCCGGCCCGTCCCCTTCTCCTGGCCAGGCCACCGCATCTGGAGATCCCGGAACCCCACACGGAACTACTTCTCACCCTGAGGTCATTCTCGTTTTCAGCTTCTCAGTGGCCACAGTGGACATCAGAGGGCACGTGCTGTGGACAGCTGGCTCCTGGGGAGGGGCAGGGTGGGAGCTGGTCCATAGGCTCTCCTCCCCTCGGCATCCCGGGAGGTTGCACTTGGCTGGAAAAACACTTTGGCTTTACTCCCAGGCCCTGGGGAGACTGGAAGGCTGCTCCTGACTGCACAATATCCCATCTCTGAATTCCATGGGCGCCCTCGGGCAGTCGTGGCCACACAACAGCCATAGCTATAGGACAAAGCGACACCGCCCAGGGGAGCCACTGGGGCAGCGTTGGCAGGACATAAGTTAATTAAGCTTTGGTCGATGTAAGTACTTGTATGTGTGTCCGTGTGAATGGGGAGTGACAGCAGGCATGGAGCAGGTACCCGGGGAAGGTTGGTCCTGTGTTGGGTGTTGAATAAAGAGCAGGGAAAAAAAGAAAATGGGTTTCTAAGAGGAAGATGGTCCCTCCCTCTGGGGCCAGGAGTCCTCCGTGTGGGCCTCAGTTTTCTCATCTGTGGAAGGGGCTGGCCCTCCTGTGCAGTGGTCTGAAAGGTCTCAGGAACTGTGAGCATAACAGCCCAGGTTCCAGTGTGTGGATGTATCTGTGATGGAGGGGGTTGGGGGTGGCGGGCCCAGACTGGGCAGCGCTGGTGCTTTGAGTCACTGGGAGTGGCTGGAGGTGGGAGAGGGAGGGTGTGTGTGTCTGTGGCATCCTGACAGGGGTGGGGAGCTCCCAGGGTCTAGCTCGCCTAGGCCCTCCTCCTCTTCGTCTCCCTACAGTTCAGCTGTCTCCTCCTCTGTCCGGTGGTAGGAGGGGAAACGGGGGCCAGAACCAGGAGCATAGGGGCGTATGCGACCCCCCGGGGTAGAGCACCTGCTTTGGGAGGTGGGCCACAAAGTTCTAGAAACCAAAGAAGGTGTGCCCTGGTGCCCAGAACTCTTGACCATCTGTTTGCCTGTTTCTCCCTGGGGGTGGGATGAAGTGATGTCCCAGGCTGTTTGGTTCTGATGTCATGACCCAGGCACGTAGAGGACGGTGATGTCTGTGTGACTTCTGGAGCCAGGGAGGTGGCCAAACGCCGCGGACTCAGCCACACGTTGGCCCCGGCTGCTCGGTAGCTCACTGCCTCTCTGGCCTCTGCTTCCCCAGCTGCTTCCTCAGCTGAGGGGTGGACGACAGCTCCGTTTCCGGTCGCATCTTTAGGCATGATGTCATTACTGTGAAAGCAAAGCCCCATCTGTAAGGGAAGATGAGAGAGGCACCGGTCTCTAGGGCTAGTATCTCCGAGGTCCTGTGGCCTTGGGTTGTGCCACTCTCCAGAGGATTGCACCCACTTTCCAGACGGGACACCTGAGGTGGGAGGATGGTGGTAATTACCAAGGTACAAGCTGAGTCTGCGGGTCTTGAGGTTTCAGCCAGCGCCTTCCAACTTAGGTATGACTTAGTGCCCTGGGCGTGGGAGTGGGCAGATGAACTTGGCCTGGCCATCTGTACCCACCTTGTGTGGTAGCAGGACTCCTGACACAATAAAGAGCGTCGGGAAAGAAAAGGGGATGGGAGTGTGGGAGGCCACGGGGTAGGGGATGGCTCTCCCCCTGCCTCCACCCTTTCGGGAGCCCCAAGTCTGACTTGGGTTTCACTCTTGTGTGACCTAAAGCAAAGCCTGACCCTCTTTCCTGACCTGGAAAGTTTTCAGAGGGAAACATTCCATTTTGCTCTAAGTTTCTTCTGAAAAGAGCCGTGAAATCACTGTGTGTGCGTGCACGCGCACCTTCCGTTCCCCCCTCTGTTGCCATTAAACTTCCTCGACTACTTTTAGGGGACGAATTTTTCAGCGGCTTGGACACCTGGCTCCAAGCAGCCTGGCTCTGGGATCTTGATTCACTTCCCGAGGCGGCGCCATAGGAAGCCACCCTTCCTTGACCAGCTCTCACATCTCAGACACAGGGGACAACTTGGCTTTGTTTAAAAGGAATGTGGCTTTTAACTTAACTTTCCCCCCACCGCAGGCCTTGGCAGGGGTGGGGGGGGAGAGTTGGGGGGGACTAGAGAGCCAGCCCTCAATTGTTTAGCTGTATTCATTTACGAGGTTTGTTTGTTTCTCTTTAAGCGGTACTCCCACCAGACCCCTAGTCCCCACCTGCAGGCAGATCACCTTTGTCTTTAAACACCAAACAAGTCTAGATTAAAAAACATTTTTTTTAAATGTTTATTCAATTTTGAGAGAGAGAGAGAGAGGGAGACAGGGAGCATGAACAGGTGAGGGGCAGAGAGAAATAGAGGGAGACACAGAATCCAAAGCAGGCTCCAGGCTCTGAGCTGTCAGCACAGAGCCTGATGCAGGGCTCAAACCCACGAACTGTGAGTTCATGACCTGAGCCAAAGTCAGTTGCTTAACCGACTGACTGAGCCACCCAGGTGCCCCAAAAGAAGTTTAGATTTTGAGCTTAACAGCCGAGTAGTCATGTTTTCCCCCCTATTGCTTACGGCAAGCATAGTCTTGGGTGATGGAGTTTAGGTTAAAAAAAAATTTTTTTTTAATTAGAGCGAGCATGAGAGCATGAGCAAACGGAGGGAGGGGTAAAGGGAGTGGAAGAAAGAATCTTGAGCCCTGACACAGGGCTCGATCTCGGGACCCTGAGACCATGACATGAGCTGAAATCGAGATTGGACGCTTAACTGACTGAGCCACCCAGGCACCCTTTGGCTTTATTTTTAATGTGCTTTGCAGAGAAAGTGGGGGTTTTGGCTGGGGAGCCAGTTGGCTGGGCCTTAGCTGCCCCCACCCCAGCACACACATTTCGTCTGGGCAACGTGTGCTAACGTGGATTATTCTGCAGCAAGAAGGATGCAGGTGGTATTCCTGGAAGGGGGAGAATCCTCTCCAGGACAGAACAAAAAGTTTGGAAATTTGGAAGGCTGTTCTTGTTGCCTTCACCTCCGGCTTCCAGCAGGCGGAAACTGGTCCTTCCCAGGGAAGTGCACAGGCCTCGTTTCACAGAACTTTCTGCTCACAGAGGCCACTCTCCCACCTTTTCTATTCGGGACTTCCCTCTGGCTTCTGGCCCTTGTTTGTTTTCAGCCTGGAGCGGAGACGGGTCCCTGGTGGAGGTTTCCAAGGGCGGTGGAGAAACCCCACACACATCTGGTTATTTTCATGGCTTTGGGAAGGTGGCGTGGGAATGACAACGTGCTCCCTCAGAAAAATATTTACCAAGGTTGTTTTTGGACTGACCCCTGAGGGAAGAGCTGGCCTCTGAGCGTGTGCCCGAGAGGGTTTAGAGAATAGTAGGCGGTGGGGTCAGTTGCAGAGTTGCTGAGTCCAGTACAGTGGTGGTTCATGGTCATGGGCCCGCGCCTCCGTGGACACCCCTGGCTAAATCTGCTCCTGCCCCCGAGGCCCCGTCGCCAGTGCCCAGTCTGCTCTGCAGAGAGCACACTGATGGGACCTTCCCAGAGGCTGTGGGAAACACATGGAAAGCTCTCAGTTCAGCGTCTGGCCCGTGCGATAAGACGGCAGTAAGTGCTAGATAAAAGCTTAAGGGTGAGACAGTAAATGGGTTTGGATGCGTGGCTTTGTAGAAAATGCCACTGTGTGCAGAGGGAAGAAGCACTTGTGCCCCGAGGTCTCAGACCTGACACAAGCCCAGGGGGATGCTCGGTGCCCTGCCCCCCTCGCCCCTCCCCTTCCCAGCCTCCAGGCATACATCCCTGCACGCAGTAGGGTGTTGGCAACTTTGTCAGCCTGGCTTCCCATCCAGCCAGACCTGCCCCTCTGCAGGTGTGGAGTATTTTGACATCCACCCCGCCCCCAGCCGAAACGGTTTTTTAAGTGTTCACTTTGTTCCAAGGTAGCTCGCTCTCTCCCTTGGCTGCCAAGGCTCCAGACACCTCGGGCTCACGCAGGATCTGGGGCTCACACCCTAGAGCTCGCTCTTTTTGTGCATCATACACAGGGTGCTTGAATCCGATACTAAAGGCAGGCCATAGGGCACTCCATTTCCTCCCCAGGGTGCCCCCCTGTTGTCCTGACCCCTGCACGGAGCCCTTCCTGGCCCTGGTGAGCTCAGCTGGCCAGCCATCACCCCTGCCGGCGCCCAGGCCAGGGGGTTGGCGGCTCCTGGGCACGCTGCCTGGTCAGACAGATCAGGATTCACATGGTCTGCAGCAGCTGAAGGGATTAGGAGGCCCTGGGCAGGGTATTGTTTTAAGGAGGTTAGCCTGTCTTTCCAGCTCAGGAAGAGCCCCGGCCCCTTTCCTGGACAGGCTGGCTGCCCGCACACCAAGCCTGAAACACCTGCCCCAAACCTCCAGGGGTCAGCGTGCGCACGCTCCTCATTAGGAATAGCAATGACAGGTGGCTCTGAGGCCATCTGGGTGGGTGGAGAGAGGAGGAACCCGACAGCGGCAGGGGCTCGGGGTAGAGGCAGGGCTACAATCTTGGGTGGCACCGTTGACCGCATTCCGACTCTTCTCATACCTCTCTGTCTTCAGCCACAGAATTAGAATAATGAGTAATCCAAAGAATGTATTTAGAAGATTCCTGCTGAGCTCAGTCCTGTACAGGATGGGGGGGCTCCACCCTCTGACCCCCACTTGGAGAGCTTCTGCTGAGGGCGGGGTGGGGGTGTGCTGTCAAGCCTGGCCTCTCATTGTCATTAGGAGGGACGGCAGAGGTCATTGGAGCCACCCCTCTGAATCATGGAAACCAAGACCTCCTGGGGCTGGTCCTCCAGGGAGGGAAGGGAGGGCAGAGTGACCCAGAGCCCCTGCAAGGCAGGGCTGAGTGACAGCCAGCTGGCCAGGGCATGGGTCCGGGATGACCACGCTGAGTGGGGTGGCTGGAGATTCCATCTGGGGGTGGGTTGTGGAAGCTCAGGAATGGGGCCTGGGGTAGGTCTGCGGGTTCCCCGACCCCCACTGCCCTGGCCACGCAGCTCAGCCTCCCAGGCTCCACGTGGAGCTGCGAGAAGTGGCCCTGTGCTGGGAGCCACCCGAATGCGCCCATCGGCAGTGCAGTGAGTACGTTGTGGGACGTCCACACAACAGAGAACGGTCCACAGTGCCGCGCCACGAGAAGGACGAATCATGCAAATAAAATGCCAAGGGAAGGAAGCCAGACCTAAACGTCAGCAGTGTGTGATGCCGTTGACAGGCACACCGTTAGCCCGTGGTGTTTGAGTCAGAAGAGGGGTTACCCTCAGGGATGGAGAGTGAAGGGAAGGAAGATGGTGGGTTTTCAGGATCGTGTGTCCTGCTCTGTGATCTGGGTGCGGCGTGTGCTCTGTCGGCACTTGTGATGGGCGCAGTTCTCTGATTGTATGTAATCCCCCCAAATTTTTATATTTATTTATTATAGAGACAGAGAGAAAGCATAAGTGGAGCAGGGGCAGAGAGAGAGAGAGAGAGAGGGAGACAGAATCCGAAGCAGGCTCCAGGCTCAGAGCCGTCAGCACAGAGCTCGACGCAGGACTCGAACCCACAAACCGTGAGATCATGACCTGAGCTGAAATCGATGCTTAACTGACTGAGCCACGCAGGCGCCCCAGTGTGTCTCTGTTTCTGATAGTCTGCTGGTACAAGTGGCTCTGCTGGTACAAGTGGCTCTCTCTGGGTCCTTGTGGGAAATCACAGACTGGGGGCCACAGCTGGATAAAAACCCTGGGTGCCCAGCCCAGCGCCAGGAGGCTCATGTACACTGGGCAGGGGTCTGCAAACTTCAGCTCAGGTGCCTGCATTTGTCAATAAAGTTTTATTGGGACGCGGCCACACCCATGTACTCACATACTCTTCTGTGGTGCATTTTCCGGCTACGGTGCGGCTGAGGCCTGTAAGGGCTGAAATGTTTACGCCTGGGCCCTTTACAGAGAAAGCTTGCTAATAACCCCTGTTCCACATTACTGTGGCTTAATGTCCCCATTCTACAAATGGAAAGCAAGGCCTGAGAGGTAAGTGGCTTGCCCGAGTGTTGGCCCGAGGCCGAGTAGCAGCCCAAGTCAGCACCACGGGGCGCCCTGGAGAGAAAGCTGGTCCTCAGTTGGCCGCGGGCCTGAACCACCTGACCTCGCTCTTGCTGTGATGTTGAACAGATCACCTCGGTTCCTTATCGGAAACTTCTGGAGTTTTTCGGCATTAAGTGAGCTACCACATAAAAGCCCTTGGCCCTCAGTGGGTGTCAGTACATTTTAATTTGTGAGTTCCCCACCCTCTTTAAAAAACATTTTTTTTTAATGTTTATTTTTGAGAGAGAGCGCGCATGAGCAGGGGTCGGGCAGAGAGAGAGAGAGAGAGAGAGACACACACACACACACACACACACACACACAGAATCTGAAGCAGGCTCTAGGCTCTGAGCTGTCACCACAGAGCTGGACACCCATGAACAAGGTCATGACCTGAGCCAAAGTCGGACGCTTAACCGCCAGGCCACCCAGGCGCCCTAATCTCCCCACCTTCTTAAGGGTCAGACACTTATCGTTTTCACACACACCCCTCAGGGTGGGATGCGGAAGGAGGCAGAAGGGATATAGTTCTGGTTTACTGAGAAGGAAGCCCAGGCCTGAGAGAGGCACACCCGGTGTCTCTCCCCGCCGGGGCCCTGTCCACCCACCGCGTGGGCCCTCACGCCAGAGGCTGGTCCCAGAGCCCAGGGAGCCTCAGGCCGCCCAGCCTTTCCCTGTGAGGCTGTGGTCTGGGGTTGCTGTCAGGGCAGAACTGGAGGCTGCCGCCAGAATAGCCCCTCCCTCCCTCACCCCTGCTTCCGCTCTCCCCCAGGCTTCTCTGAGGAGGTGAGGAAGATTCCCACTTACCCCTTCCCCTCCTCTGGGAATTTGTTTGACCATAGCCACCCTGATGCCGTCACCTTCCCCACCCCTTCCCCTAAGGGGCCGCGCTGCCCTGGGAAATCTCGGGCAGCGACCCAGTGGGTCTGAGGACGCCTTGTGTCCACCCTCCGTGTCCAGGCCTGTAGAGATGTCAGCTCCCCCAGATGGGAGACATGTGAACAGTGCGGCTCTGTCACTAGGAGAGTTGTGGTCGAGGGCGTAACTCCGGGCTCCTTCAGTAGAGTCATCACTTCTTTCTTTCTTTTTTTTTTTTTTTAATTTTTCAAATGTTTAATTTTGAGAGAGAGACAGAGCATGAGCAAGGGAGGGGGAGGGAGGAGACGACAAAGAATCCAAAGCAGGCGCCAGGCACAGAGCCGGATGCGGGGCTCGAACTCACGACTGAGATCATAACCTGAGCCAAATCAGACGCTTAACCAACTGAGCCACCCAGGTGCCTCTCCTTTCTAACATTAACTGAGACCTTTCTAGGTACACTCACTGCTCTATGTACTTAGGTATGAGCTGATTAGTTATTACACTCGTTTTCACTTTTGACAGATGAGAAAACAGAGAACTGAGACCCTTGCCTGACACACAACCAGTGTGCCGTGGATGGGGACTGAAATCCAGGTGCACAGGCTCCCGAGAACATGCTCTTGTTTTCTTAATAGAAATTAATTTTCTTTCTTTAAAAACTTTTTTAAACATTTATTTTTTGAGAGACAGAGACAGAGCGTGAGCAGGGGAGGGCAAAGAGAGGAAGACACAGAATCTAAATCAGGCTCCAGGCACTGAGCTGTCAGCACAGAGCCCGATGTGGAGCTTGAACTCACGAACTGTGAGATCATGACCTGAACTATCTAAGTCAGATGTCTGAGCCACCCAGGTGCCCCAAAATTTATTTTCTTAAAGTTTATTGATTCATTTTTGAGAGAAGCAGAGAGTGTGAGCAGGGGAGGGAGAAAGAGAGAGAGAGAGAGAATCCTAAGTAACCTTCGAGCTCTCAGTGTAGAGCCTGAGTCGGGGCTTGAACTCCCGAACTGTGACCTGAGCCGAAATCAGGAGTCAGATGCCTCACTAGTTGGGCCACCCAGGTGCCCCCTGAGTACGTGGTCTTAACCACCACCCTGTGCTGCTTTCCTGGAGGGGGGAAGGGAGAGGGTCACAGTGAGACAGGGCGGGGATGTGTGCAGGCTGGAGCCGGCTCCCCACAGGCTCTGGGCCACACTGTGTGGACAGGGGACAGAGAAGGGAGGGTTGTGGGCTTGGGGACAAAGAGGTGGCATGAGGTCCTCTGGCCACGTGCCCTCCGTATTGGGGAGGTCCGCGTCGCTTACCCACGTGAAGCCTGCCTCTCTCCACAGCTGAGGGCCACCCGCGCTGGACAGCGACAGCCACAGCCCTCTGCTGCCCAGGGAAACGGCCAGACGGGGCCCCACCCTGGGAGCCAGCACCGGGCAGGCTGGCTGACGCCAGCTGATAAGGGCAGAACAATTCTAGATGTGCAGAATGCCCGGAATGATCTCCCCCGAGGGGCTGGCCCTGGGCCCCTCTGGGCGAGGCCATGCTGGGGAGCCAGGCCCCACAGCCCCCTGGGGTGCCGTCCTCCTGTCCAGAGGCACCAGGCAGGCCCACAGTGGGGCAGGGGGAGGGCCAGGGAGGGGGGCCAGAACCTGTGCCCACGCAGTCTGATCTGAGCAGGCGGAGAGGGCCGCCGGCACCTGCCCTTCCCCGGACAGCTGAAGCCGCTCTTCCCACGCTCTGGTCTCCCGATTAATTGAGCCCCTTGTCCGAACTCGGGCTGCTACAGTGAAACCCCGCAGACTAGGGGGTGCCTAAGCACCGACATTTATTCCTCACCGTTTTGGAGGTGGGAAGTCCAAGCCTGGGGAGGCAGCATGGTTGGGGGACCCTTTCCCTGGCTTGTAGGCCAGGCCTTCTTTTATGTGTCCTCACTGCCAAAAAGAGGCGAGGCTGTGGCCTCTTCTTGTAAGGACATTGCTCCCACCTGGGGGCCCCAGCCTCATGACCCCATCTAACCCTCGGCGCCTCCCAGAGGCCCCCTCATACCCTCCCATTGAGGGGTAGGGCTTCAGCCAGTGAATTTTGGGTGTGGGACACAGCTGGTCAGTCCATAGAACCCCTTATGCCGGGGAAGTTGAGCAGGTGCATTTTGGGGCCCTCAGCCCAAGCAGTGGGCTGTTGGGGGGGCGGTGCAGAGAACAGCCCCAGAGGTCATGATCACCGTTTTCACATGGGGACCTGTGGCAGGCTGAAAAATACCATACTGGGGCGCCTGGGTGGCTCAGTCGTTAAGCGTTTGGCTTCGGCTCAGGTGATGATCTCACGGTTTGTGGGCTCGAGCCCCGCATCAGGCTCTGTGCTGACAGCTAGCTCAGAGCCTGGAGCCTGCTTAGGATTCTGTATCTCCCTCTCTCTGATCCTCCCCTGTTCGCAATGTCTCTTCTGTCTCTCAAAAATAAATAAAAAGCATAAAAAAATTAAAAAGAAAAATACCATACTTACCTGCTCCCCACCAGCCCTGCAAAAAAAAAAAAAAAATCAACTTTAAATCCTCAAACCTGTCCTCATCACCTACCACACAGATGTAACTAGTAAGCAGCTAAGGATCTTGACGTGAGGTTATCCAGGTGGGCCCTAAAGCCAATGACAGGTTTCCTTATAAGAGACCAGGAAGTGAGGCGGTGGAGATTGGCCCATGGCCCCCTCAAGGCTAGAGCAGCTGGGAAGGGTCCCCCTCGGAAGCTCCAGAGGGCCGCCAGAACCGTGACAGGGTCCATTTCTCTGTTTTCTTATTTAATGCTTATTTATTTGAGAGAGAGAGAGAGGGAGGGAGGAGGGGAGGGGCAGAGAGAGAGGGAGACACAGAATCTGAAGCAGGCTTCAGTCTCGAACTCAAGAACCGTGAGATGATGACCTGAGCTGAAGTCCAACACTGGCTGAGCGACTGAGGTACCCCTACCTTTCTCTTGTTTTAAACCACTCAGTTTGTGGGGATTTGTAGGCAACCAGAGAAAACTGATACGGGACCCAAGGCACAAAGAGGGTCGGGGCTTTGCCCGAGCCCAGTGCAGACCTGAGGAGAAGGTTGAAGCCGGTTGGTGGAGGTGAGGGGGGTCAGCCTGCCTCTTCCCCTCCCTGAGCTCCCGGCCCAGAGCTCTGACCCTTCCCAGCTGCTGTCTCTGCCCACAGGCCCCTTGCTGATGCTCTTCCCCCAGGTCAGGCTCCCCCATCCTTCCCAACCAAGGCCTGCTTAGGACCTTTGGGCGGGGGTGGGAGCAGGGACTGGCTTTCTTAAAGCCACAGAAACACGCGTCTATGAGAGATGGGACAAAGCAAGCAAACAGCCTCCAAGGACAGGACCCACATTGGGGCAGAAGGCACAATCTAGAAGAGCCTCTTTGTGGAGGCAGTGAGTGCTCGGCTGAGTAGGAGGTGGGAGATAGCAGGGAAGGTGACCAGCTAGTGCTGAGACAGGAGACTTGTAAAGACCTGTATGGAATGGGGGTGTGTGTGGAATACAGAGGTGGGGACATAACATGGGCGAGCCCAGAGGGGCGCAAGGGAATGAGCGTGGCGTAGAGCGAGGGCGTGTGTGTTTGGGCTCCCCAAAGTTCCCCATCCGCCCCACGTCTCTGTAATTCCTAGCTGCCACCCGGAAGCGATAAGCAGACCAGACCACATGGGCAGCCGGGTTTGGGATGTTAGAAGGCCGCGTTCTCGCAGGCTGCACCTGCGGTGGTGTCAGGCTCTGGCCGGAGAGAGGCTCTTGGAACAGGTGGGCACAACTGGAAAATGAGTCTTGAGGGCGGTCAGTTCTTGGAAAGGGATGCCCCGAGGGCACGGCCTCTGCAGCAGCTGGTGAGGATGGCTCCGTTGTCACAGCAAAAGCAGACCTGCCTATGCTATGCTTGGAAAAGTGCCCCGACATTCAGGGACCTGAGAAATCCTGTCCTTTTCCCAGATGTGCTTCGTGGGGGATCAGAGGCAGAGCTAGAGGATCGGAAAGCTCAGATCTCTGTGGATTCCCAGTCTGTACGCTTTCCTTTATCACTCCAGCCCGGGAAGACACCAGCTTACCCTGCCTGGCTTCTGCCATTTTACTGGGCACCCCTCGCCTCCACTCCCCAACTTTTTGGTGTCATTTCCCTGGAGATCAGTGTAGTTGGGGGTGATGAGCGGGGGGTAACAAAGGAAGGAGTGGGTGGACGCAGGCGTCCAGGCCTGGCCCTCCCTCCCGTAACGCTGCCTTCCTGCCCTCCTTCCACACGCCCTCTTCCTGGGGTATTCTTTCCAGTTTCCTTTCCTGCTATTAATAGCCGAGAGTCACCCCAGGTCTGTCATGGCCAGGAACGGGAGGAAGCAGGCCCTCACCTTCTCCCCAGGGGAGCAGACAGGCCCAGCTTCCCCTCCTACTCCCCCAGTGCCATCAGGCATGTGGAGGAACGGGCCCCTTGCTGGTGCAGCCGCCTGTCCCTGCCCCCCTGCCCCCTACCCCTTGCCCCCTGCCCCCTGCCCCTGCCCCGGCTCATTTCTTTCCACAGCTGCTTCATGGTCTCTCCCGCTGGCGGTTATCTCTGACCTCTTCGGCACCCCTCCCTCGCTGCACTTTCACTCCTTCCTCTCCTTCTCAGTTCTGGGTGACCTCAGTGCCCACTTGTATAAACGACGAGATACCCTGGCCTCCTACTTTCTTGACCGTTTCCCATCTCTGCTGCCTCACAAACTGTACGTCCTCTGAAATCCAAGCATTGTGTTCTTTGATCACGCTTCCTCTGCCGACCGGTCCATGTGCTCAGGTACGCCCGAGCTTGAACCTATACGCATACACGACGCTCGAACCCCGTGACTCATCCCCTCCCTGTGGCTTCTTGGCCCCATCTGTCCACAAGGATAACCCTTCTGCCCTTCGCTGTCCACCATCGGAACCAGCCTCCCAGGTATCCAGGGCATCCTCTCCTGTCCCTGCACCCACCTTCTGTGACACCTAGTGTGCCCGCGCCCAGGCGTCGGAACACGCTGGTGCAAAATCACTCCCTGGCTGATTGGGTTAATTTCATTTTTTTAAAATGTTTTTTTTATTTATTTTTGAGAGACAGAGTGAGAGCGTGAGCCCGGGAGGGTCAGGGAGAGAGGGAGACACAGAATCTGAAGCAGGCTTCAGGCTCTGAGCTAGCTGTCAGCACAGAGCCTGATGCCGGGCTCGAACTCATGAACCATGAGATCATGACCTGAGCCGAAGTCGGACGCTTAACTGACTGAGCCACCCAGGTGCCCCTGATTTAAAATGCATGATTCCAGGCTTTAATTTGGCACCCACTACTACTTGGCATTCATTCTTTATTTCTCAAAGTTCAGACCTCTGACCAACAGCAGCAGAATCCCTGGGAACTGGTTAGGAAAGTAAATTCTCATGCTCTGCCCCAGCCCAGCTGGATCAGAAAGCCTGGGGCTGAGTTCTGCCCTTAGGGTTTTAACAAGCCCTCCAGGTGATTCTGAAGCTCACTGAAGTTCCAGAACGGTTTTCTCATAGCCCAGCTTTTCCTCTTTCCAGAACGAGCATTTCATACTCTTTCCTTCCACATAACTTCATCTATAACAGCAGGACGTGATTGAGAACACTTAATTTTCCCGCCACCAAAATTACAAATGCACGTATGTCTATACCCATCTCCTTTCCATTTCTAAGACAGAAGTGTCCAACCTTCTAACAAAGGTCAGGTCCCCTGGGGGTGGGGGGCAGGCCCTCGGGATTCACACACTTGGATCCCCTTCTGTATCTTAAGGACCCAAAGACACAGTAGAGAGGAAACGAAAGAAAAGGAGCATTCTTTTTTTTAATGTTTATTTATTTATTTTTGAGATGGGGGAGAGTGAGCACAAGACCGCACAGGAGGTGGGAACAGGCAGAGGGAGGGAGACAGAGAATCCACTGCAGGCTCAGCACTGTCACCACAGAACTTGATGCGGGGCTTGAACTCACAAACTATGAGGTCATACTGAGCCAAACCAACTGAGCCACCCAGGTGCCCCTATAGAAGTTCTTAAAAATCTATATGTATATATTTAATTTTTTTTGTACCATTTTTAATTTATTTTTGAGAGACAGAGCATGAATGGGGGAGGGGCAGAGAGAGAGGGAGACAGAATCCAAAGGAGGCTCCAGGCTCTGAGCGGTCAGCACAGAGCCTGACGCAGGGCTTGAACTCACAGACCACAAGATCATGACCTGAGCTGAAGTCCGATGCTTAACCCACTGAGCCACTTAGGTGCCCCTTAAAAATATACTTTTTATGACTATATCTGTTACAACTATCTTCTGATTGTATTTCATTGTCCTTTTGGCTTTTTTTTTTACACGTTTTCTTTTTAAATAATTTTAGATATGCCGAAAAGTTGCAGAGGGTACAGTTTCATATTTTTTTCCTTCAGCTTTGCCTAATATTGTCATCCTACATACCCATGGTACGTTTATCACAACTGAGAAATTAACATGGGTCCGACACAACTAAACTACAGACTCTAATCCTATTTTGCTTTTATTTCCACTAATGGTGTTTTTCAGAATACATTGCATTCAGTCAGCATGTCTGACTAGTCTCTCCCAGTCTGTGGCGGTTTTTCAGTCTTTCCTCATTGTTTATAATCTTGTTTTTTAAGAGTACTAGCCGGATATTTTGTAGAATGGCCTTCAGTTTTGGTGTGTCTGATGTTAAATTTTTTTCATGATTAGACTGGGAATATATATATGATTGACTTATTACTTTATTTCTTGTTGAAGCATAGTTGACACATTCAATTGTGCATTTAGGTGAACAACATAGTGATTCAACAACTAACATACATTAGGAAATTCTCAGCACGATTAGTGTGTTAGCATCTGAGGGGTTATGTATTTTTAGAAAAAGGAGGGTGGACGTGAAATACCCTTCTTATGACATCTTATCCGGGGACATGATGACTTGTGAACTTCCCATCGATGTCATGACTTCTCATCGATGATGTTAACTTTGATCATTTGGTTCAGATGATGTGTCTACCAGATTTCTCCACCCTTTTTTAAAATAAAATTTTTTTAATATTTATTTATTTTCAAGAGGTCGGAGGGGCAGAGAGAGACACACACACAGAATCAGGCTTTGAGCTGTCAGCACAGAGCCCCGCATGGGTCTGGAATCCATGAACCATGAGATCATGACGTAAGCTGAAGTCAGATGCTCAACTGAGGGACCTCCCCCACACCCCCAATCCCGCCAGGGTTCTCCACCTTAAAATTGTTACTAGTTTTCCCTTTTCATTCTCTGTTAGAAGAGAGCCCCTATGGGGCGCCTGGGTTGGCTCAGTCTGTTGAGCATTGGACTCTTGATTTCATCTCAGGTTCTGATCCCAGAGTTGTGGGATCCAGCCCCGCATCTGCCTACACGCTGTGCGTGGAGCCTGCTTGGGATTCCTCTCTCTCTCCCTCTGCCCTTCCCCTGCATGCACTCAGTCTCTCTTAAGTAAAAAAAAAAAAAAAAAGAAAAAAAAGAAAAAGAGCCCCTAAGACCAGCACGCCCTCCGATGGGGATGAGGGTGGGGGATTCTGGAGGCAGGAAAGAGTATCTACAGATTCTTGGAATTCATCTGTAAATGATTTTGTTTCTTCTTTCCATTTTCATTTACCAGCAAGGACGCCGGGAGTTCAAATCGTTCTAGGTATGGCCACTGAGGGCTCCTTCAGATTGTTCTCTAGGTCTTTTGGTCTTTTTTTTTTTTTTTAAACATTTTTTATTTATATTTGGCAGACGGAGACAGCATGAGCAGGGTAGGGTCAGAGAGAGAGAGAGAGAGGGACACAGAATCTGAATCTGGCTCCAGGCTCTGAGCTAGCTGTCAGCACAGAGCCCGATGCGGGGGCTAGATCCCACAAACTGTGAGATCATGACCTGAGCCAAAGCCGGACGCTTAACTGACTGAGCCACCCAGGCACCCCGGCCCACTTTTTTTTTTTTTTCTTTTTTAAAACTCTTCCTTTCTGGCATTAAGACATGTCTCATGCTCAGCTTGCATTTTCCCTACATCAGCACAAGAATCAAGCCATTTCTCCAAGGAGCCCTGGCTCCTGATTTTGGGGAATGGTGGGGGTATACTTGAGGCCAGACAGAATCTGAAGCAGACTCCGGGTTCCAAGCTGTCAGCACAGAGCCTGACGTGGGGCTCCAACCTATGAGCCACGAGATGATGACCTGAGCCGAACTCGATGCCTTGCTTACTTGTAACTACTTTTGCTGACACTGAGAAACTTGGCTCTTGTTATTCATTTATGTGCTTATTAACCAACGCTAGTATACATATAAAGTAGATTAAAAAAATCTTTTTAATATTTACTTTTCAGAGAGAGAGAGAGAGCATGAGTGAGCAGAGGAGGGGCAGAGAGAGGGAGACACAGAATACAAAGCAGGCTACAGGCTCTGAGCTGTCAGCACAAAGCTGGATTCGGGGCTTGAATTCACAAATTGTGAGATCATGACCAGAGCCGAAGTCGGACGCTTAACCAACTGAGCCACCCAGGTGCCCCTAAAGTAGATTTTTAGTTGACAACTCATACTTTTTTCTTTTTTTAAAAAGTAGACTCCATGCACAGTGCAGAGCCCAGTGTGGGGCTTGAACTCATGACCCTGATATCAAGACCTGAGCTGAGATCAAGAGACGGATACTTAACCTACTGAGCCACCCAGGTGCCCCAACAACCTACACTCTTGTGAGGAACCAGTTTACCCCTAAGAGTACTCTGTTTATGTGTTCTTTTTGTCTTCAGCTTTACAGTACCCAGTCAGTAAACTTTTTTCCAGTGACTTTGGTTAGCTCTTTTCTCCCATCCCTCGTTTGTAACATAGTTAAATTTATTTTCATAGCTCCATTACATCCTAGGATTTCCTGAACATCTCTGGTGATTTTTTTTTTTTTCCAAATTTGCACTAAGTAAAGTTAATTCTTTGGGTGTTCAGTTCTACGTACTTCAGCAAACGCGGTCTTGTATCCATGACCCCAGGACTATATAAAGCAGTTCCAAGGGTGCCTGGTTGGCTTAGTCAGTAGAGCATGTGACTCTTGATCGTGGGGTTGTGAGTTTGAGCCCCACGTTGGGTGTAGAGATTACTTAAAAAATAAAATCTTAAAAAAAAAAAAAACCAACAACGGTTCCACTGTACTAAGTCACTTCTCCCTTCCCTCAAACACTGACCCATTTTCTATTCCTACAGTTTTGCCTTCTCCATAATATATAAATGGCCTCAGACAGTTGTAGCCTTTTGGATTCTTTCAGTTAAAATATCTTTCAGATCCATCTGTGTAATGTGACTCAATAGTTCCTTTTTTATTGCTAAGAAGCCGTTGTATGGTTGTATGACAGTTTGTTCATTCATTTGTTGAAAAATATCCTGGTTGTTTCTAGTTTGTGGTGATTATGAATAAAGAGGTGACGAGCATTAGCGTTTAGGATTCTGTGCGACCACAAGTTCTGAGTCCTTTTGGGGAGATCCTAAGACTCACTGCTGGGTCATATGCTAATTGTAGGCCTAACTGAGAGAAATTGTGTTCCAGAGTGGCAGTCCTGTTTTGCATTCCCACTAGCAATGTATGAGAGTTCCTGTTTCACCTTTGGTATTGTCAGATGGTTTTTAGCCGTGTAATAGGTGTGTAATGGCAATAGGTGTGTGTATCTCTAATTTGCATTTGTCTAATGACACCCAAGATTGATTCATATGCTTATTGGCCATCTGTACCTCTTTAGATCTTTTGCCTTTAAAAAAAAAATTGAGTTATATAAGGGGTGTTTTTCCCTTCTTACTGAACTGCTAGGACTTCCCATAGAATGTTAAATATGAGTGGGGAGTGAGGGCGTCCTTCCTTATTCCCTGATTTAAGGGCAAACCATCGAATCTTCCCACATTAGGCATATTAGCTGTTGGCTTGTTGCGGGGTAGTTACGAAAAGACCACCAATGCCGAATAGAAATGAGGCATGATTTTATTTTACAGCCAGGCCAAACCTGATCTCCCCGATGTTAAGGAGCAGAGAATGGCCCCAAACAAAGGGGGCAGGGAGACTATATGGACAGAACACGTCATGATTTAGTTCACCAATTACAATCCATAGCATTCCATGGTAGCCAATTACATTGCAATACACAAACACCATCTTTGGCGGGAACCCACCCCTTCAAGGCTCTTGTCCCTTTAAAATGACCAGTCATAGTTATACATCTAAGGTATCGTGAGATGGGGACGATTTCTCACCAGTTGACTCTGTCTCTGCCCGGTCTTAGTAAGGGGTGGGGCTGCGTTTAGCAAGCAGGCGGAAGTTATACCTTCTGATAACTAACGGGGTTCTATGTAGGCTTTTATCTCAATGTTTCAGCAGTTACCACGCAGTTGGTCAGAACAGTGAACGGGGAGGTGCATTCAGAAAGCAATTTACAGAAGCCAAAACAGCCGTTTTTATTTTACTCAGGTAAAACCTTTGTTAACCTATAACGGGCTTAATTCAGAGGTATCATTTATTTGGTTAGGAGAATTCCCTCCTATTCCTAGTTTGCCCAGCGCTGTTTGTTTTTTTTTTTTTCCTTAAAGATATTATTTTTAAGTAATCTCTATACCCAACTTTGGGGCTCCTCAAACTTACAACTCCAAGATCAAGAGTCCCACGCTCCACTGACTGAGCCAGCCAAGTCCCCAAGCTTTTTTTTTTTTAAGTCATAAATGAATGATGAATTTTGTCAAATGATTTTTCTTCATCTTTTGAGATGATCATATGGTTTCTCATTTTGTCATTATGTGGTGAATGGCACGGATTTTCAAGTACTGAATTTGCCACAAGCTGAACCTGGCTTAATCATGATGTATTATCCTTTATTATTATTTTTTTTAATTTTTAATTTTTGAGAGACCGAGAGAGATTGACAGCTGAGCAGGGGAAGGTCAGAGAGAGAGGGAGACACAGAATCGGAAGCAGGCTCCAAGTTCTGAGCTAGCTGTCAGCATAGAGCCCGACGCGGGGCTTGACCCCACGAACCATGAGATCATGACCTGAGCCAAAGCCAGACGCTTAACCGACTGAGCCACCCAGGCACCCCATGTATTATTCTTCATATATATTTGATTAGTCATTAGGAAAATACAGATTAAGACCACAGTCGAGCTGCCACTTCAAGCCCAGTAAAACGGCTTTAATAAAAAGATGATAACGGTTGTTGGTGAGGAGGTGGAGAACTTGGAACCCTTATACACGGCTCGTGGGCATGTAAGATGGTGCAGTCATTTTCGAAAACAATTTGGCAGTTCCTCCAAATGCTAAATCTAGAGTTACCATATGATCCAGAAATTCCCCTCCTAAGTGTAGGTCCAAGAGAAATGAAAACGTGTCTACACAGAAACTTGTACATGAAGGCTCAGAGCAACATTATTCAAATGGTGAAAAGTTGAAACAACCAAGCTCATTGTCTGATAAAAGGATAAACCAAACGTGGCATATCCGTACACTGGAGTATTATTCAGCAATAAAAAGAAATAAAGATCGGACACATGCTATGACTGAGGTGAAACTAAAAAATGTTACGCTAAGTGGGAAAAGCCAGTGACGAAACTCCATTCGTTGTAGGATTCCATTTCTGTGAGATGTCTACAGCAGAGACGGAGAGTAGAGGGGTGTCCTCAGTGTGAGGGTTTGGTGTTAATCTAGTCAAGAGCTGGGCTTCGTTTAAAACCTGTCACAACACAGGCTGCAGACCCCTTGAGTCGTCATCCCTCTGTCTCCCTGTGCGGCTGTAGGTCTTCACTGTATGCTGGTCTGCGGTGCGGCTTTCACAGTTCCCTCCAGCTGTAGGCCAGTCACTTCTACTTCCCACTTGGCTATTGCTAGTGATGAGGGTTTTGGGGGGTGATAGCGGGATTCATGGGGTCCAGAGCCAATGGCCAAGAAAGAATTCTTGAAGATGTATTTGGTGCCAGAAGGTGACTTATTGAAGCCCGGGGACAGGACCCCTGGCCAGGACGAGCTGCCCCAGGGCCACGAGGAGAAACTGGTTACTTACTATGCACTTGGCAGTTGGTAAAGTCCAGGGGAAGTTTCCAAGGAGACTTTCATAGGCTAAAGAAGATTCACAGGATACTGAAGGCCTCACTATTGTCAAGCTCAGGTGGTTTTTCCCTCTAGCAAAGCATTAAGCCTGTAGGGAGTTCCTGGAGAAACATTTTACTCTTTCTACATCAAGTATTTGTCAGCAGGCTGCAGGTTATGAGGAAATTTCATTTTATTTTATTTTTAATAATTTTTAACATTTATTTGTTAAGAAACAGAGAGAGACAGAGCATGAGCAGGAGAGGGGCAGGGGGAAGGGGAGACACAGAATCCAAAGCAGGCTCCAGGCTCTGAGCTGTTAGCACAGAGCCTGACGCGGGGCTCGAACTCACAAATCATGAGATCATGACCTGAGCCAAAGTCGGACACTCAACTGACTGAGCCACCCAGGCGCCCCTGGAAATTTCATTTTAAATACCTGCCATTTCCGTCTGCCTTGGTTTCCCACATCAGCTAGCACTTTGGGTTAAGGGCAGGGAGACGGACATTCTCGGAGGTTTTGATTAAACGGGATTCTCCCATAGGTGCTGGAACCTGGGGCTTGAGGATCTGGCCTTTCATTGGTGTTCTACCTCTTTTCCAGAAGTTACGCTGGGCTTATCACCTATCCTTGCCCTCCCCAGGGGTGAGGAGCTTTCTGGTTTTCCTGTTCCCTTTCCCAGCCCCAGTGGGCTTCCACCAGTGCCCCGGGGCTATAATGTGTTGCCTTTTTCTCCTGCAGTGTAAGCTTTTGATCCCTAGAAGACCTGGGCGAGCTGAATCTGGGCAGGGTTCTGTTGCTGGCTCTCCATTTCTTCCCCCAGCTTTGGTGGGTTTCCACCCATGCCGTGTCCTCAGGCTGTAGATTTAGTTGACTTTCCCCGGAAAGTAGGGCCCCCCCCCCCGCAATAGGTGTTGTGGGGCTACATGGAGTTTCAGCAGTGACTATTTTTTTCCCCTAGCCCATCCCACCTTTCTCAAGGTTCTCCCCAGTCTTCCTCATGAAGCCCCGGTGGGGTTACGGGGGCGAGAAGCCTCCGCAGGCTGGGACCAGTGTCTGCAGCTCCTGGGGCGTCACACGTTCACACCGGCCCGAACTCAGCCTTCCGCCATTCATTTAGTCTTCTTCCCAAACTCTGTCCCCAGCAAACGAACGCGTGGGTCCCGTTCTCCAGCAGTTGCCTGTCTCCACTTTTCACGAAAGTCGTTAGTCCGTGACTTCAGTTCTCTAGGGATTCAAGAGAAGTTATTAATTTTCTGCTTCTTAAGCCTTTTTCTTGCTGTAAGAGTGGGAGCAACGTTCTTTCGTTGGTTGGAGACTGGGTCCTGTGGTTCTTAATTTTGGTGAAGCCAAATTGATCCGTCCTTTTTTTTGGTTTGTACTTTGCATGTTTTGTTGACTGACAACTGTGTATGAGCTGGTTCTTGGAACAGACACACATAGTAAGGCAGACAGACTGTGCTGTAGAGAAGTTCGTGTTAGAGGCCAGAATTATTTGATCCTTGAATCCAGGCTTAGGTTTTCTGCATGAGAAAAGTCTTAACTACCAATTCAGTTTCTTTAAGCCTGTAGGACAACTTATTATGTCTATTTCTTCTTGAGTGACTCTGGTGAGTTGTATTTTCTTGAAAATTTGTCCCATCTAATCTGCTTCAGATTTATCAGCATTTACTCATACTAGGCTGTACTATAAATATATGTTGTTATTTTTATACCTCATTTTGTATTTATGCATTCTGGTTTATTTTTCCCTTTGATCAACCTCACCAAAGGCTTTACTGTTTTCGTAGGTTATAAAAAGTGTTTATTTAGTTTTGAGATAGAGCGTGAGCAAGCAAGCAGGGGAGGGACAGAGACAAAATCCCAAGCACCCTCCATGCTCAGCGTGGAGCCCAATGCGGGGTTTGATTCCACAACTGTGACATTGTGACCTGAGCCAAAATCAACAGTCAGATGCTTAACCAACTGATCCAACCAGGTGCCCCTTATTAGTTTAAAAAAAATCTGTTTTGGGGGCATCTGGCTGGGTTGGTTGGTACAGCATCCAACTCTAGATCATGGGGTTGTGAGTTCAAGCCCCATGTTGGGTGTAGGGATCACTTTCAAAAAGTGAGTAATAATGGGGTGCTTGGGTGGCTCAGTCGGTTAAGAGTACAGCTCTTGATTTTCACTCAGGACATGATCTCCTGGTTTGTGATATCGAGCCCCACATTGGGCTTTGCGTTGACAGCAAGGAGCCTGCTTTAGATTCTCTCTCTTCTCTCTCTGCTTCTCCACTCATATTCTCTCTCACTCAGAAGAAATGAATAAATTTAAAAAATGAGTAATAAAAATATTTTTAAATCCCTATGTTCGAAAACCTGTTACTTTGTTGATATTTGCTATTGTCTTTTGTTTTCCATTTCATTAATTCCTGCTTTATCTTTATTATTTCATTCCTCCGCCTTCTCTTCTACAGCTTTCCATTATCACAGTGAGGAACATATACAGGAGCAGGGCTGAGCAGGTCCTAAAGAGAAGGATTACATTGTAAGTTGCAGTGTGGCTCACACTCTTTAGCCTGTTCCCACCGTACTGTCAGCCTTTCCCCCAACTCATCCCCAAAGGGCCCAAAGAGTAGAGTTTCCAGTGATCAGTTGTCTGACGAGTGAATAAAGCCAAGTTGTGTTTATGTATAGAATATACTGGAGCCGGGCAAGAGTGGACTGCCGTCAGATAATAGCCCTGTTTAGGGGAGACCCTGAAGTATAGTAAGAAAGAAAGACAGTTCTTCCAACGGGTGGGACTTTGAATAGTACATTTCATGGTCATTTTTTTGTTTTGTTTTGTTTTGAAGGCAAGCTATACTGAGGGGAGGATCTGATCAGAATTACAGGCAATAGCTAATGACTTTTAGGCAGATAGGAACTTGGAAGGAGCCAGACGAGAGGAACAGTGCCAGCAAGTGCATGGAGGAGGCATGTGGATGGATAGATATGGAGCGCAAGCTTGATCTCACTCTCGACCATCAGATGGATGGACCGTCATTATGCCTCAGTTGGCTGCTTTCTGCATTCACCCACGTGAATGCTCGGTGGACTCATGAACAAGTGGCCGTGATGCAGGGAGGTTGGAAGGGACACACTCTGGATCAGAATGTGCTTTCCCACCTGCCATGTTCTGCCGGCAGCACTGTTCCCGCCATGATATTCCACAGAGCGCAGGGCTTCACCAGGGGCCTCCCTCCAGGGCGGAGCAAGCGGAGCGTAATTAACCTCAGAAGATGCACCCATCTCGCCAGGACTCCTACGAGCCACTACAAAGGAAGCAGGGAGGGGTGTGGTTGGGACTCAGGATACCTGTGGCGCCTGCTAGCCATCGTCCTGACAGCATCCCCAAGACTTAGATCTTTCAGAAATGAAATCAAGAAAGGAAGGCAGGCAGGAAAGGGGGGATAGAGAGAGAGAGAGAGAGAGAGAGAGAGAGAAAGAAGAAGAAAGAAAGAAAGAATAGGGAGGGAGGGAGAGAAAGAGAGAAATGGAGAAAGAAAGAAAAATCCAGTATCTAATAGTAATGGTGTCATTGATGTGAACTGAATTAACCCGTGCTTGATGGTGGTAGAAATGGTGTCTCCTCAGACAAGTTCAGGAGAAGGATTCTAGGTAGGTTTCTGACTAAAGCCTGATTTAGCCATCGTTAGTGATTTTGTTAGCTAGATGATGGTCTTTTTTTTTTAACTGGCTTCTAGGAGTTTATTTTCCACTTGGTGCAAGGCATGCCATTGTGGGGGTGTCCGGGAGGCTTGCGTGTGCCTTGGATAGTAGAGTGGGGTTCTCTCTCCTTCCTTTTTGGTGTTTTGCCAATTTGATACCAAAGAACGCAGCTACTTCTGCCGGCTGCAGCCCGCCCAGCCTACAGGGAGGGAAGAGGGAAGGGACTCCCGTGCCTTCTGAAGCCTGGTGGCCGGTGGTGGCCACTCAGGACCAGGGCCTGGGGTTGGCTCTGCCAGGCTGGCCACCAGGCTGCTTCCCCATGACTTGCAGAGCGAAGTCAGTGGCGATCAGGGTGCCGGAGGCCTGGGGAGATTCCCAGCCCGGGGAGTCTAACGCCGTCGCCATGCGTGGAAGGGCGGACTTCCCGGAAAAGCAGCTTGCCCGCCGCTGACCGGGGTCACCTTGCGGAGACCGGGGTGGTGAGAGATGGCTTCCCCAGGATGTTCTGCACTTCCGCAGAGCTGTTCCTGGAAGTGTGGAACCCGGGCGGTGGCGGTAAGTCGTGGGTGGCTGCGAGCGAGCTGTGCTAGGGGGCGGCTTCCTTGCTGCTGTTCGTCGGCTGGTGGGAACCTTGGCAGTAGCCCCTCCCAGGCCTCCCATGTGATCGTGGGAGGTGGGGACGGGGACACAAGGCCACAGAGCCGATTTGCAAAGGAGACCATGAGAAACCACTTTCGGTTTAATGCAGGCAGAGTTGATTTAAAAAAAATTTTTTTTTAAGTTTCTTTAAATTTATTTTTGAGAGACCGAGACAGTGCTAGCAGGGGAGGGTCAGAGAGAGAGGGAGACACAGAATCTGAAGCAGGCTCCAGGCTCCGAGCTAGCTGTCAGCACAGAGCCCGATGCGGGGCTCGAACCCACGAACCTTGATACCATAACCTGAGCCGAAGCCGGACACTTAACCAACTGAGCCACCCAGACGCCCCAAAGACAGAGTTGATTTTTAATGTTTGAAACTAAGAACCCCGGTGTCGATAGTGAAGTAGGTCAGGCTGAGGAACAGATGAGGTTGAAAAGTGTCCTCCCCAAAAGATGTGCTCAAGCGAATGTGACTTATTTGGAAACAGAGTCTTTGTAGATACTATCAAGTTAAGGTCATACTGGATTAGGTCCTACTAGATTAGGGTGAATCTTATATCTGCAGACTAGTGTCCGTATAAAAGGAGAGACACCAGGGACAAAGGCCGGGTGATGATGGGGACCATGGGTTGCAGGGATGTGACCATAAGCCAAGGAAGACCAAAGATTGCCACGAGAACGCAAAGAGAGATTCTTCCCAAGTGCCTCAGAGCGCGTGGCCCTACCAGTTTTGGATTTCTAGCCTCCAGAGCCACAAGAGAATCCATTTATGTTGTTCTAAGCCACCCAGTTTGTGGTCGTTTGCTATAGCAGCTTTGGGAAATGAACAGACCCTGCATTCAAGGTACCCCGAGTCCGTGGAAAGATTCCGTCCTGGGAATTGGAGGAGTGGCTGGCTGTGTTCTCTACTGTGGTGATTTGACACAGGTCTCTGTCTGTCGAGCCTTGGGGGGGGGGGGGTCTTCGGGGGCTGCCCCTAAAGACCACATGATAATTAGCCCTGGTCCCAAATCCCTCTTGCTACATGATTCTGATTAGCACGCTGATCGCGCTGTCCATTATGGCTTTGTACCCACCTTTTTTTCCCCAAGAAATGAGGTTCTACCCCTGTCTCTACCACCCAAGGAACCTGGTGTCCGTCCCCCACTGAAATCAGCATCTTCTCCTACGAGCACTTCTGGCCAATGAAGACTAGCCACCCCGATCTCTTAGATATGCTGCTAGTCTCAGCAGTGTCCCCAGTGTAATCAAATCCAAGATCCCATCAGTGATAAGACGCACTATTATTTTATGAAGTACTTAGAAAAGGAAAAAACCCTGTCAAAGTTTGACCTACGATAATTTATATTACGCCTCATTTCACAGACATGAAAAGATGTGCGTCTCAGAACCCTTGAAATACAGTTTCTCAAAGCCTTGGGGAAGCCAGTGTCATTTGAGCTCTTCTAAGGAAAAGCTGTGAGCGAGCAGATTATACGGGAGAAAACATTCTACCACTTCTGTCTAAGGTTTTGGATTTCTTCCTATTCGTTATTCCAGGGAATTTCTGGCAGCTTAACGTTATTTAATGCGGACTAACATTATGTGCAGGTTTCAGTTCACCAACTAAGAAAACGATGAGAACCTAGCTGTGAAGTCGGCATATCGAACCCCCATCTCTGGTAGGCACACCCCTATTGACAAATTCAGCCTGATGGGATCATCCCTCCTTGATCTAGCGCCCTCTTAGCCAATCACCAGACATCGCTGCTAGGGTGATTACAGATACTTCTTCGCGTGGAAACCTCCTTTTGGGCCAGACTCTGTATTTGTCTTTCTGGGGCATCCTGGAGTCTGGCTCTTGTTACGGGAAAAAGTGAAGAGTCCTAGCGATGATGAGGAGATGTGGCTTTGTGTGTCCGTGAGCTCAGGTGAACCTCTTAGAGTTTTGCAGCAAGGTAGGAGCTGCATCATCGGAACAGCAGTTGAGTATAGGCAAGTGAGCGCCATTGCAGATTGAGACTTTTAAAAAATTTGTTTTTAATATTTTATTTAAGAGAGCGCAAGTAGGGTAGGGGCAGAGAGAGAGGGAGACACAGAATCTGAAGCAGGCTCCAGGCTCTGAGCTGTCAGCACAGAGCCCGACACAGGGCTTGAACTTACCGACCTGTGAGATCGTGACCTGAGCTGAGCCGAAGTTGGACTGTTCACTGACAGAGCCACCAGGCGCCCCGCAGACTGGGACCTAATGGACACTCTGACTCATCTGCATCCTCTCATATGTCACCATTTTAATTCTCAAGGTCCTATATTCACCTACAAGATCTGGTGAAGTTAAGAATAAAACTAACATTGTGGTTCTGGGTGCCTCAGTCCGTTAAGAATCTGACTTCAGCTCAGGTCATGGTTTTGCGATTCACAAGTTCGAACCCCATGTTGGGCTCTGTGCTGACAGCTCAGAGCCTGGAGCCTGCTTCAGATTCTGTGTGTCCATCTCTCAGTGCCCCTCCCCTGCTTGTACTTTGTCAGTCTGTCTGTCTCTCTCAAAAATAAGTGACACATTAAAAAAAAAGAATTAAGCGAACATTGTAATTTGGTAACTCGTGGCATCAGACTTTCACATTTGTCTTTTGGTCTTTCTTCTCTGTTCGTCAGCTGCAAACGTGAAGAGATCCCTTTATGGTGGCCTCAGAAAATCTCTGGTTTTCTTTTCTTTTTTTTTTTTTAATGTTTTATTTATTTTTGATAGAGAGAGAGAGAGCATGAGAGGGGGGGGTGCAGAGAGAGAGAAGGAGACACAGAACGGGAAGCAGGCTCCAGGCTCTGAGCCAGCTGTCAGCACAGAGCCCGGCGCGGGGCTCGAACCCACGAACGTGAGATCTGACCTGAGCCGAAGTCGGAGGCTTAACCGACTGAGCCACCCAGGCGCCCCAGAAAATCTCTGGTTTTCAATCTGCACTTTCATAGGAGGATTTAGGAATTAGAACCGCCCCCTCCTGCTGTAAGGCTTGAACTCACAACTCCAAGATCAAGAGTCGCAGGGTCTACCGAGTGAGCCAGCCAGGCACCCCTGTTGTTCATTTAGCCAGTTTTCACTGGTAGTGAGCGGTCTCTCCCAGGGCACGCTGGCAACACCTAGTGGTATTTTTGGCTGTCACAGCTGGGGAGGGTGTGTGTATGTTGCTGGCATCTAGTGGACGGCTGCCCGCGATGTTAAATATTCTAGAATGTGTACGATACCCTCCTGGAACAAATAAATGTCCGGCCCCAAATGTCAGTAGTTCTTGGGTGAAGAAACCCTGTTTTGAGCTCTTCACCGCAGTGAGAAGTAACCGCCCGATTCCACATCCCTTAGCTCCTCAGCTAGGCGGATACTCCCTTCAGCAACCTCTGCTCTTTTGCCAAAAAAGTACTACGACGTGATCAGTGATAAGAAGCGTCGTTATTTTATGACTGCGAAGGAAAACACAGTGGCAAATCAGAATGGTGCTCTGATGTTTAACATGCCCTTTTTTGTGTGCCCTTCCTAGTTTGCTATGGCAGCAAATGCCAAAGCCACTATGGACACGTCATTCTTGATGACGGGATAAGGTGACTGCTTCTCCATGGGACGCCATAGGACACTAGCGTCACACCTTCTCATGCGTGCAGGACTCTCCCTTAAACCCCAAGAAGTCCCGGTCAACACTCCTTGAAGTCCTCTTGCCCGCAACCACTTCTGACACAGATTTCTGCTTTTCAGCGGCACAGTTGTGTCTGTGTGCACGTGTGTGCACACCCGGGGGTGCGGAACGCTGGCTTACTGTGTAGCTAGCTTGTAGAGGAACGAGGACTGCCGGAGACCACATTTAGGGCTACTTTGTTTTTAATTTAAAAATTTTTAAAATGTTTACTTATTCATTTTTATTAAAAATATTTTAATGTTTATTTTTGAGAGAGAGGGAGAGACAGTATGAGTGGGGGAGGGGCAGAGAGAGGGAGACACAGAATCCGAAGACAGGCTCCAGGCGCTGAGCTGTCAGCATAGAGCCCGACACGGGGCTCGAACCCACGAACTGTGAGATCATGACCTGAGCCGAAGCTGGACGCTTAGCCAACTGAGCCACCCAGGTGCCCCTGTTCTGTCCACTTTTTTATTGTTAATTTCATTGGTCTTGTCCACCAGAATGGACGCTGCCTGAGGGTGTGGTTTTATGTGTCTTCACCAGTGTGTCCTGGGCTGCACGCTCCACAATTCCCTTAATAAATAATACATAAAACAAGAGTAAAATTCCCAAGGCCTTCCCTCCGTGACCCCCCGGTAGGGGCCAGCCACCTTGCAGAGCAGAGTCAGGTGCTCCGTACTTCTCTTCCACGCACGTCTCACAACTGTGCTTCGATGGCCATTTGCGTAATGCCATTATGGCCAGTTTCTCTTAGATGCCTCTGTTCTCAGGGAAGTATAATCTGTCTCTCACCATGGCCACGAGGCAGTGCAGCAGGCATGAGGCTGCTAAGTCTCACCGAGGCTCGTGGGCCAGAAAGCAGGGGGACCCTGGCCGCCTGGCTCCTTGAAAACAGGAGGGGCGCGTGCCCCAGCTCACGGCGGGCTTCCTCGTGCAGGGCGAGTAGGTGGCTTGTGGTCCTTAGTAGTTTCTTGAACTTCAGCAGGTGTGGGTACATCGAAGACCCAGGCCTTCAGCCACGGCGAATGGCAGGGATGTGACAGCAAGGCCTCTGGGTCGCCAAGAGCTGGGGAAATGTGCAGAGATGCACAGCCGATGCCCTGACTCTGTGTTGTCTTTGTAACCAGGAGACCCGCCCACTTCTGCCTCAAATCACACAACAGACCATATAACCTCAAGCAAGTCTGACGCTGACCGCAGTGACAAAGGGCAGGCTGTAGTCCCCGCTGTGACAAGCAAGACTCCACCACCCACTGAGAGAAGGGAGGCGTCAACCACCACGTCAGCCCCGGTCATCAAAAGCCCGTCGGTCAGCAAAAACCCGTCACTGGCACCCAGCACCTCCACCGGTGCCCCATTTGCAGCCCCGACCCAGAAAAGCACGGCCGTCACAACCACTGACAAAGATGGGGCGTCCTTAGCCAAGCCCCCCACAAGTACTGATCCCCCGGCGACTCAAGGTTCAAGCCAGTCCGCGCTTCCACCAACCACGAAGTCCACGAAGCCCGACCCCGCACACTACCAACCAGCCGGATCGGGAGCCCAGAGTAGCCCCGGCATTTCCACCGATGACACGGCCACGCAGGGCACGGGGGCGCCGGCCTCTGCGTCTCCACTGGTCAGGCCCACCAGCGCCACACCTGCTCTGTCCACGGCCACCCCAACACGCCCTCCCCAGCCAGCTACAACTGCTTCTTTGAAGCTCTTGGAGAGCTCTTCCCAGGAACCAGACAAAATCACTATCATATCAAGTAGTTTAGGCACCGAGACAAGTCCCGGCCCCACATTATCTGGGGCAACTACCACGCCAAGTAAGTAATGCGCTTTTTCTCTCCCCAAGCAGGAAGAAACTTCTGAATGCTTATATTCTATACAGTTGCTCAGCTGGTAGATAGATAGAATTCATGCTGAGGGTTACATACTGTGACTGCACCACCTTCATTCAGGCCTGGGGCCCCCCTTCAGTCCCGAGCAGAGGCCTCCCGTGGAGAGCTCGGTGTTTTGGCCTGCTTGGTTGAGCGCATAAGCAAGTCAACAGTCTATTCATGGGTAAGACTTGGGGCGGTTGCAGGGGTGGAGCATTCAAAGTATTCCAGAGCAGGGGTGCCTGGGAGGCTTAGGTTGTGTGGGGCTCAGACGCGCAAAACCGCAAGATCAGGACCAGAGCCGAAATGGAGTTGGGTGCCCAACTGACCGAGCCACCCAGGTGCCCCTAAATTTTTTTTTTAATGTTTGTTTATTTTGAGGGAAGGAGATAGAGGGTGAGCAGGGGAGGGGCAGAGAGAGAGGGAGACACAGAATCCGAAGCAGGCCTCCAGGCTCTGAGCCTGACGTGGGGCCTGAACCCACGAGCCATGAGATCATGACCTGAGCTGAAGTTGGACGCTTAACCGACTGAGCCACCCAGGCACTGCTCAGTTTCCTTATTTATAAAATAGGTTAATTATGGCATGTTCTTCGTAGGGGTGTGGTGAGGATTAACTAAGAAAGTAACTTGGAAGCACTTAGGACGGTCCCTCCGACAGAGTAAGCGCTCCGTTAGCATTAGCTCTTGCTGCTGACACCTCTGCCAGAGTGACTGCTTTTATCGGGCCTCCCACTGGCTCGTCCGGTCTTACCCATCCTGGCATAGGTTACGGGGATTGACTCCATGTGTTTCCCTCTCCTTCCTCATGGCCTTGCTTAGCACTCCAGCTTATA
>PJEM01013480.1:0-40589 GCA_004023845.1 Helogale parvula | reverse complement strand
TATCTCTGTGTGTGTCTTGAGGGTTTTTTTAAACATTTAATTTAAATTTCTTCTTCTTTTTTTTTAAGTCATCTCTACACCCAACATGGGGCTTGAACTCGCGACCCTGAGATCAACAGTCATATGTTCTTCCAACTGAGCCAGCCAGGTGCCCGTGTGTGTGTGTGTGTGTGTGTGTGTGTGTGTGTGTGTGTGTGTGTCTTATTCTTCTTCTTCTTTTTAACAGATTTCTTTTTGGTGTTGTTTTTTAATGTTTATTTTTGAGAAAGAAAGTGAGACAGAGTGTGAGCGGGGGATGGGCAGAGACAGAGGGAGACACAGAATCAGAATCAGGCTCCAGGCTCCAAGCTGTCAGCACAAAGACCGACATGGGGCTCAATCCCATTAACTGTGAGATCGTGACCCAAGCCGAAGTCGGACACGTAACGGACTGAGCCAGCCAGGTGTCCGTGTACGTGTCCGTGTGTGTGTGTGTGTGTGTGTGTGTGTGTGTCTTCTCAAGGAAGCAAAAGCCATCTGCAATGCTTGAATACCATCTGGACACAGGATGCAGAGGTGAGCTTTGAGTTGATTTGGGCTCTTCCAACCAAACTTTTGCCAACAGTGGTTCTCCCTCAAGACTCTGGTCTATACCACCTGGCCCTGATCATAACAGTCTTTTAATGTGGTACATCTCATTTATGAGGCTCTCTGCCCCCTCAAACATTTGTAGAACCACAGGATGTTGAAGGATGAGTGGCCTTTAGGGGTCTCCTTGTCTAGCCCCCCATTTTACAGACAGAAGAACGGAGGCCCAGAGAGAAGAATGATCATTCAGCAAGCCAGTGGCAGCTGCAGGATCCAAATCCAGATAAGCTCTTGAATTTACTCCTCTGGCCCTGCCAGAATGCTGCCCATGGCATGTGAGCGTTCTAGGTCCTTGGCCTACAGAGATCCAGATCACCCATGCACGCACACTCCGCACCAGCAGAGTGCAGCCTTAGAAGCTGGGCACGCAGTCTGATCCTCTTCTCTGGGACCCAAGAGCTTGCAAGGACTCACACTGGAGAGTGTCGTTCTGTGAAGTTAGCTTGTTTGTCTTGCCCACCACCTCCCCTCAGAGGCCGCGTGTGACATGCTCCTACCTTGCACAGTCCCCTCCTTCTGGTTCCCTCCTATTTTTTTTTAATGTTTTATTTATTTTTGATACAGAGAGAGACAGAGCATGAGAGGGGGAGGGGCAGAGAGAGAGAAGGAGACACAGAACCGGAAGCAGTCTCCAGGCTCTGAGCTAGCTGTCAGCACAGAGTCTGATGTGGGGCTCAAACCCACGAATGTGAGATCTGACCTGCGCTGAAGTGGGAGGCTTAACCCACTGAGCCACCCAGGCGCCCCCCTCCTATGTTTTAAAAAAATTTTATTATTAAAGAACTTTTTAAATGTTTTATTTATTTTTGAGACAGAGACAGAGCATGAGAGGGGGAGGGACAGAGAGAGAGAGGGAGACACAGAATCCGAAGCAGGCTCCAGACTCTGAGCTGTCAGCACAGAGCCTGAGGCAGGGCTGGAACCTGAGAACTGTGAGATCATGACCTGAGCTGAAGCCGGACGCTTAACTGACTGAGCCACCCAGGCGCCCCTGGTTCCCTCCTACCTTGCGCGTCCTTTCTCTTAACCTCTCTAAGGCTGATTCCTCCCAGAAGCCAGCCTCGACCTCAGAGCCTGCTGTGGTATCTTTTGTGGCCTCCTGCATGTGCACTGGGGCCTGTCCTCCCTTCCTTTCAGACTCGACACGCTCAAAAACTCTTTGTTGGTTTAGTGACCCAGAAAGTGAAATGACTCTAAACCTCCATTCTCTGAGAGGTCTAGGCTATAGCCCTAATAATGGTTCAGACTTCTCTGGATTTTCCCAGTTTCAAGTTGGGTGCTGTGTCCCCATGTTCAAGTCACTCATTGGTGGTAAAAATCAGGTAAAAATCTTAGGACACCTAAAGAAAATTGGGCGGTAGGGCAGGAAGGGCTTTGTGTAATAGACCCCCGCTGGAAACAACCCACATGTCCATGACCGCAGAGTGTATGCACACATTGAGATGTGGTCACACAATGGAGTGGTCCACAGCACCAAACCAAAGACCTGAACGACAGGCAAAACGTGATTTAGTCTCAAAACTGTTACAATAAATGAAAGAAGCTCAATTCAAAAGAACATGTAGATATGATTCCATTTACGTCAAGTTTAAAGGCTGGCAAAATTAAGCTATCATGTTTAAGGTCACATGCTTAGTTGGCGGCATAAAGCTATAAAGAAAAGACACAAGTTCTCATACTGGCCAACTTTAAGGGGAAAGGAGGTAATGAGTGGGAAGGGTTTTGGGGACCCGTAATCCTGATTCTCGAACTGGCTCCTGATTTAGTCATTAATAGTTTGTTAAGCTGTGTGTGGTTATTTTTTAACACATATTTCTCCATGTATTATATTTTAAAATACAAAAGGCTGATCACTACATTGTATGCATGAAACTAATTTTATACTGTATGGCAGCTAACTCGAATTAAAACTTAAAAAAATAAATTAGAGAGAATACCAAAACATAAAAGAAAATAAAAAGCCCCCCAAAATTAAGTGCATAAATTGAAAAAAGGGATTGATTGATTGATTGATTGATTGATTTTAGTGCTTATTTATTTTTGAGAGAGAGAGAGCATGAGCTGGAGAGGAGCAGAGAGAGAGGGGGACAGAGGATCCCAAACAGGCTCGGTGCTGACAGCAGACAGCCCAACGAGGGGCTCAAATCCATAAACTGCGAGATCATGAACAGAGCTGAAGTGGGATGCTTAACTGATTGAGCCACCCAAGTGCCCCTTAAAGTTTATTTATTTATTCTGAGAGAGAGAAAGAACCATCAGGGGAGGGGCAGAGAGAGAGGAAGACAGAGGATGCAAAGCGGGCTCTGTGCTGACCACAGTGAGCCTGATGCGGGGCTCCAACTCACAAACTGTGAGATCATGACCTGAACCAAAGTCAGATGCTTAACCAATTGAGCCCCCCAGGATGGGATTTAGTGTAAGGGTTTGTGGGGACTAAGTCTGGGGTTTTATGGAGGGTATTTCAGGGGGAGTTGGGCTGTCTCTCTTTCTTCTCCTCTTCCCCCTCCTTCCTCCTTCCTTCACCGCCTCTTCCTCTTCCACTTTCTCTACCACAAAAATCCACATCCTCACCCCTTTGTTAAGCATGGGCAGCCCCTCTGCTCCAGCTTTTCAACTCTTGAAAGAGCTAGAAAATGCTTTCTAAATTGAGATCCAAGGAAAAGAGTATCTAATTGACCACTGCTGGGTACCAGTCACCTGACGACCCACTGCTCTGGGTCAGGCCCTCTCTGGTCCAATACTTCTGGCCCACGGGCTGGGAGAGCGGGTGAGGAAGGGCGGTGTCTGCTCAAACCCTGGTGGCATTGATAGAGCAGCTGTGGGGGGCTAGTTTCTCAGGGAGGGGACAGGACAGTCCCTCCAACACAAGGAGAGGACGATGTGGGGCTGGGCTCATAGGTGGAGGCAGAGGTGGACAAAGGGACATAAATGATCTCAGGCCCCAGTAGGAAGAAGAAGAACCTGGAAGTAGACCAGAAGAATACGGGTCGTCAGCTGCTCCGGCTGTAGTTGGCTACTTTGGGTTGCCCAGGACTTTGGGGTCCCCACCACCACGTAGAGCTGGCTCTTACTCCCCGACCGCATCCACAGAGGAAGTGTTGGCAGCTGTCCCCAGTGGCCGGGCCTCTGACCCTTCCTGCTGGAGTATGTCCGCGGGAGCACGTCGGCAGGTTAGCTAATACTGGCATCTCCCCCAAGAACTGTCATTGGTTTGTTTTTAAAATACTTCTCTGTGCTTGCGTTGACAGCATCTCCCCTCCCACATTCACCCTCCTTCCCTGGGAGTCCACTGAGGAGCAAAGGGTTTTCCCCATAAATCTCGCCCCCCAGCCCCAGGGGCTCGTCCGCTTGTGGGCGCAGTCACCCGGGCCCTGCTCCACGGCAGGCAGGGCCACCAGCAGTACCTGCCTCTCTCTCATCTTCCAAACTGCGAGGGGGCAGGGCCAGGGCTCCTGAGAAGAGAGATTGACGGCAGCTGCCACTGTGATCATTGCTGGGCACCTGCTTCCAACACAAAACCTTGTGTCATTTTCACAACCCCCTGCCAGGGAGCAACTTCATCTTCTAGTTTTGCAGTGGAGGCTGGGCAGTGGTGGTGGGGTGCTTGCAGGGACGGGGGGAGAGGAGGGGGTTCAAGCCATCTCTCCCAGGTCCAGCAGTACATATGTGGTAGAGCCGGAGCTGGCCCCGGTTCCTGCCTGGGTTCAAGGCCCTGAGCCTGTCTGCTCTGTGAACCTCTGAAGCATGTTCTTTTAGGGTTATCCTCTCACTTGTTTCTGAGGGGCAGAACCTGTTGTTATCATCCTCTTTTACAGAAGAAAGTAAAGACTAGAGAGGTTGAATGACTAAGACTGCATTGGGCTTTCGAGTTTCAAACCCAGAGCCTTAGTGCTAGGGTGTCTTCATCTTGGCTGTTCTGTTCTTCTAGGACCAAGCACTTCCCTGAATCGTGCCTTCCTTCTGTGTGATCGGACTCCATTATGAACAAATCTATCCATCATCCACCCATGCACCCAGCCATCTATCCATCTGCCCAGTATCTATCTGTCTGCCTGCCTATCTGTCTATCTGTCTACCTATCTCAGAGCTCGTGTCATCAAATACCTCACAATCCAGTGGACGAAGATAAGCATGCACACACACACACACACACACACACACACACATGAATGTGAAGATACGTATGTATGTGAACACACACACGAATGTAAGTGTAAATAATCACTTAGAAGCATGCTTCAGATACTGCCGGAGAGAAGTGTGTGTGCTCTGCCACCAGACTGAACTTGCACCCAGTGATGGTGCATCAGAAAAGCTCCTTCAGCAACCCTGTCCAGGCTCTCCCTCTGGCCAGATTTAGCACCTCACAACCAGGAAGACTGGAGAAAAGCAGATGGGGGAGGGGAAGCAGATGGGACTCTAGCTCTCAAGGAGCACCCATCTTTAAGTAAGAACCTCTGATCTGAGCTGGGTTCATGGGAAGGAGCAAGCAGGCAGGGCCAGCAGCAGGGCCCTGCATTTCCCAGGGACAGGCTGAGAATGCGTCAGGCTGCCCTTTGCCTGGTCTGTGGCTTGGGAAAAGAGCGCAGCATCTCTGGGCTTGGCATCCCTCTTCTGCAGAATGACACAGTGTAACAGCAGCTTTTGCCAGATGAGCTGGGGCTCCTGAGCCGGGGGCAGGGCATTGGTTCCCTTCCCCGTGTGGCCAAAACGCAGGGGAGCAAGGCACCCTGTCCTTGTCCTGGGCTTTACTGCAGCCAGGAGGTTAGTGCTGGCCTTGCAGCTTGCTGGGGCTTCCTTTCCAGTGAAGAAGGAGGAGCAGAGGGCCCCTGTGTTTCCCTTTCCCCCAGTTCTACACAGGAGACCTGGCACCTTCCTGCACTGCTTCCCACCCACGCTGAACCCTCTCTCCCCCAGAAGCGGTACCAAGGTGCCAGGACCCCTGAAGGGAGAGAGTTACCTTACCAGGGGTGACTTAGAGAGGGAACCCACCGCCTCAGGGGCCTGGCTCAGTATCACCTTCACTTCTGCTGGGTTCTCTGCTCAGAGCAAAGCATCAGAAGAGCCTGGATTCAAGGGCAGGAGAACTGACACCCCCCCCCCATCCTCTCACCTCCTTGAGGAAGGAGCTGCAAAGTCACTGCAAGGACTTGGAGAGGGGAGGAGTTAATGTTTTCGCTGCTGTTTGCAGTCTACCTTGGACACCACTGAGGGCTCTGGGCCAACACCCACTCTTCCTCCCACGTGCCCTGGAGGTGGGGACCAAGAAGTGCTACAGGAAGAGAGGGTCAGGTGGGATTGCCCCAGGTTCTGCCGACCCCAATCCAGATTTCTCAGGCTGGGTCAGCAGCTTCCTTAGAGTATTTTTTTTTTTTTAATTTCATTTTGGTGTTAATCTGAAAATGCATCTGGATGCGTTCTGCATAGCTGCATACCTGCTTGGCTCCCCATCTCGTTGGGAATTTCAACTCAGGTGTATATATTTTTTTCTAATCCATGCTGCAGGGACCGAGCAGCAAAATTTTGATGGACACTAAAGAGGCAGCCAGATGCTTATCAGGGCACAAGAAGTGAACACGGCTCCTCTGGGGAAGTTCAGGAGACCAGAGCGTAGGGAAACTGAGTCAAGACAGGACAGAGCTGAGCTGGGAGAACAGAACCTTCTCCCAGCACCTGGGAGGGCTTCTACGTTGCCAGCGGCAATTTCATCTCTGCCAACTCATCATCTGCTGTCTTGACGGAGTGCCACCCGTGTCCAGGAGCAGTGAGACCAGGAGAGGACACAGGGCGGGCAGTGAGGAGACATGCCGGGGTAGAATCAGTTTCTGAAGGGGACTGAGAGTGGAACCTGGGTTTCCGGGACATCGGAGTCCCCAGAAGCCTGAGCAAATGAGGACTTTGTTACTAACAGTAGCCCCCTTTGCCTCGGGGTGGGGGGGGGGGTTAAGCACCGCGAGTCAGTCCTCCAATATTCAGCAAGAGACGCATTGCGATTTCTACTTAACAGATGAAGGCAGTGGTTCAGAGAGGTTAGGTAAGCTGCTCAAGGCCACACAGCATTCTACCAACTCTGTCCTGTTATGTAGCCAGGACTCTGCCAGTTTCAACTTGCCCCCTCCTCTGGGTTGCTTCTCTCTTGGGTAGAGCAGCCCCCATCCCAGGGCTTCTCAGGCACCCAGGTGAGAAGCGGATGCATCTGCCCTACCTTTACCCTCGTGTGCCTGCCAGGCAACCCAGATCCTAATTAGGTAATTAAGTCTTCGAGTAAACACTGGAGAAGTCCAACCTGTTTTTTGTATCGTTTCAGGAAAACAAAGTCACAGGAGCTTTCCAGTAAGTTCAGAGAGTTTCTGGCTCAACAGTGAGTAAGCAGGGACAAGTGACTGGGGCCTGTCCCTCTCCACCGCCACCCCCTCCTTCCTTCCCCACGTCCGTCACGGAGCCGGCACTCTGTTTGTTTTCCTGAGTGCTTCTCTGCGACCCGAGGGTTGGCCAGGGCAGTCGGCTTCCCGGGGTCTCTGTGTTTCCGGGAGTTCTCGGGCCAGGAAACACTTCAGCATTCAGAAATGCCAGTCGTGGCGCTTGTCCTGGCCACCTGGCTTTGCCCGGCCACAGTGGGTGGGGGCAGGCAAGGCCTGGGGCTTAAGAAGTTTCTGGATCTCCAGGGACGAGGACTCCACTACACAACGGTTCCTCTTGCGAGGACAGAGAGCCTTTAGCACCAAGAGGGATGCTTGGGGGCTGGGGGCTGGGGAGGGGAGCAGGTGGCACAGGACAGGGAGGATGCCAGGCCACACAGAGGAGGGGAGGGCAGCAGGGAGAGGTAGTAGGCACAGAGAGGAGTGTCCCCCGCCCCAGGACTGTTCCGGGCTGGCACTGCAAGGAGCTGTCAATCTACAGCTTCGTTCCTTGGCCAAGTTAGAGGACAGCTCTTCCCAGAGTGTCCTCAGAGAACATGGCGGCTGTGACCACGTACCTGGGGCAGCCCCCTGGAGCACTCGTCACCCCAAGTTAGCATTGTCTGCAGACTTCCTTGCCTCCCACCCGACCATGGGCAGCTCGAGGGCAGCCCCACATATGAATTGGCCCTAAATCACCCACAGGCCTGGCAGCTTGAAGGCAAGAGGGGCCCAGAATGTTCTGCCATGTGACCACGTGAGCGTGGTTGGAGATGTCTATGCAAAGGACACAGGGACCCGGGGTCAGGAGAGCAGATTCTGGCCCTTCCCTGGTCGCTGGCTTGAAGGGTGGCCTCACGCAAAGCAATTCACCTTTCGGGGCCTCAGTTCTCCTAGCCGTGAAATGGGCAACTGGAAAGTTCCTCTGTATTTCTGACAGTATGTGTGTCAGTCAAGGGTTCAACCACAGAACCACTGGAGCGAAACCAGCAGAAGGGTGTGAGATGTTAGGTAAATAGACAAGGGATAGATACACAGGCAGATCATTTATTCTGGAAAACTGGCTTGTACCGACACAGGGAGCTGATGGTCTCCAGGTCTCCAGGTCTGATGTTGGAGCTTGAAGTCTACAGCGCAGTAGTCAGAGGGGAGCTCGTGAGTGGGCTGGGACTCCAAGAGCATAGGTTCCCTCAAGAATGGAATCAAAACCGGAGCCCGTTCTCACTGACTCTGACCTTAGAGACAAGGGAATCCCGCAGAAGCTGGGAGCCCTCCCCTCAGGCCAGCTGCTGGGGAGAGAAGTCGGAGATCAGCACTGCGCGAATTTACGGTGCCTGCCACCCACTGACTGCCACCTCCCTTCCCCCATTCGCGCTGTCCTGGACCGCCTCCCCCGTGGCCACCCCCAAGCACAAACACATGAGGAAAGGAACTCTGGAGCATGGAGTTCATCCTGGCCCAGGCGATCCATTACACAGCTAAGGTGGCATGATTAGAATTCAGTTCTGCAGTAAAATACTCATTAAAAGACAATTTGGAAGACAATCATCCTGAAATTTTCGTAGCAAACTGAGATCATCTGCAAATAAATGCCTGGTCTTCCAATGCATAGGTCCGTGGTCATTAATTCAGCTTAAAGATCGTCAGCTCCTCCTCCTGGATGGCATCGGGTCTGCCCCTTCTCTTCTGGGCATGCGACAGCACCCTGCAGGGTGTGATCCAAGAGGGGCTGACACGGAGAAGGTAGCATGGCCTCCTTTCCTCACCGAAGCTGGTGTTTGTTGAATGCTCACAATGTGCAAACTCTGCTCATTTCCTCCGAATACCAACACTTTGAGAGACAGATTCGCATTAGGCGCATTTTATATATGGGGAAACTGAGGCACAGGGGGTTTAAATAACTTGCCCAAGATTATACAGCCAGCAGGTAGTAGCACCAGGATTTGAACCTGGGCAGCTTGCCTCCAGTGCCTGAGGCTTGACCAGTGTCTGAGATTGCCCAGGGACATCATCAGGTTTGTTTTAAGGGAACTCAGAGGTTGTGGGGAGAAGCCCAAAGGGCCAGAAGTGTATTCCTTGTCGTGTTTGGCCCTGCCAACAAGGATCAGAAATGTCTGTGTTTTCACCTCAGCTTGCTGTCTGTCGGAGATTGCGGACTCCCAGTTCCCCTTACCTATTTCCTCAGTAACAGAGCTCCCAGTTTTTAGCAGAGCACACGGTAACCTGATACACAAGATCATTTCATAGCCCCCTTTACAGATGGACAAAGGTGAGGCCATGTGGCTCATCGTGGGAAGTTCATAGAAGAGTGTGAATCCGATACATTCTTATAGAGAAGGGCCAAGCTCTTTTTTCTATCAGTTCTTGCCTATGAGAGAGGAGCTGGATGAAACTCGATATAATCGCTGGAGCTCCAGCAGCCATTTTGGGTCCTGAGAATCACCTTGGAAATGGTAAGCACATGTGGTACAGAAAAAAGATAGAAGGAATGTAGGTCTCTGAGACCGATAGTGTAAAGCATCACACCATTCCTAGATTAACTCCTGGATTTCAAGAACACGAGGAGAAAGAAACTATCTTGTTTAAGCTCTTGCTACCCAGAGTGTGTTTCAGTAGCCAGCGGCATTGGCGTCTCCTAGGAGCTTGTTAGAAATGTATATTCTTGGGGCACCAGACTGGCTCAGTTGGTGGAGCATGCAACTCTTGATCTTGGGGTTGGGTTGGAGATTACTTAAAAATAAAATCTTAAAAAAAGAAGAAGAAGAAGAAATGTACAATCTGTCGCACCCAGACCTATTCAGTCAACAACCTCAGTTTAATAAGATTTCCCCATGATCTGTATGCCTGTGAAAGTTTGAGAAACACTGGTTGAAGCTGCATTTAGTGGCTGAACCTAATTCCAACCAGTCGTAGCTGTGATGGTCTTCCTGTTGCTGGCACCTTGAACTCCCATATTTGGGATAGGAACACAATGGCTTCTGGGGGAGACATCCGTGACTAATGGAGAGCCATTCTTCAAAATGTCCTCATCCCAATCTTGCCGTGCAGAGCTCTGTGTAAAGAATGGATCCATCAAAAATATTGGGAGGGGGGCGCCTGTGTGGATGGTCTGGTGAGCGTCCAACTCTTCATTTCGGCTCTGGTCATGGTCCCAGGGTGGTGAGATGGAGCCCCAAGTCAAGCTCCATGCTAAGCATGGAGCCTGCTTAGGATTCTCTCTCTCTCCTTCTGCTCCTTCCCTCACCACTGCTTGCATGCATTTTCCCTCTAAAAAAAAAGTTCTGGGAGAGTCAGAACTCTGAAGCCTGTGTGTACATATCTGTGAGTATGTGTGTTTGTACGTGTGAGTGAGCCGCGTGGGCTTGCAAGGTTTGCTGACAGGCTGAAGGGGCCGATGGAGTGTGTCCGGTTCGGTCACCAGTCGCTGATGCATCTGTAAGGAAAACAGAGGATGACAGGAGTGGAAGGCATCCAGCGTATGGAGAAATATGATTAAAGTCACATTGGCTCTGTGATATGTGCCTAATTGCAAGAATTCTGTGAAGTCAGGCATCTGGGAAGGTGCCAGAGTGAGAAACAGACCTTGGGACCTAAGAGAGAGAAGGATGGAAGCCATGTGGGCCAAGGGGGCTCGAGCCCAAGCCTCCCTTGGTTCTGGGGATGGGGTTGGCCACCTGCCTGTACGGACCAGGCACGGTGACATCTGGGGGAAGGTGGCTGACATCTGGGCAAAGCCCTGGAGCATGGTTTCTGAGGCCTGCTGAATGTTTCCATTGTCACTCGTGTTGTCGACATCTTTCTTGCCTCTCCCTGGTCTCTCTTGGAGGAATTCCTTCACGCCTGATAGCCAGAAGGCCATCCATTTCCGAGAACTGTGGGAGGTGGTGAAGATTGATGCTGTTTATTTTCTTGCTGCTGGAGGCGATGCTCCGCTCTCACCTCTCCCTCTCTCCAGGAAGGGAGGGTAGCGGCCAGGGACGGAGGACCAACGTCATGTGACCTGCATGACTGGCATGGTAGCCGACCTGGGGGATGGGTGAGTTCAGGGATGGCTGTTGGTTTCATGGACCAGTGCACACTCTTTTGGTGGGCAAACATCCTTTGGACTCTGGCCCAGAAAAGCACCGTATAGACAGGGGAGGCCTGCCTGCCTCTGGGGACCCTCCTGGGCAGGAAGGGACTCAGACTTGTAAACAATTACGGTTGTTTTCTGCCATAGATGAAGTCGCCGTGTGACTCAGGGCCACTTACTGAACCTCTCTGTGCCTCCATGTCCGCCTCGGTAAGACGTCGATGAGAATGTCTCCTGATGGAGCTGTTGTGAGGATGACGGGAATTCGTGTTTACTACCCTGGGTACACTCAGGTAGTCCTGGAGAACCAGAGGAGGGGCCGTCCTTGCGGTCTGGCTGGGCGCCCAGGGAAGGGCACGGTTCACCGAAAGGCTGCAGGTAAGCAGGAGCTTGCTGGGCAGAGATGAGGAAGAACATTCTGGGCCCAGAGGACGGGGACTGGCCAGGCCACCAGAAAATGAAGCTCTGGAGCAAGCAGAATTCACCCGTGGCTGGAAGCAGAGAGGGCAACGCTGGAAAGAAGGCTGGCCCGCCTCCCAGCGCCCCGGGGCTGGTCCAGGACCTCTCCCGTGGTCCAAGCTGCCCTGTCCCCTGTGTTTTCTTAGGCCAAAAGCCCTAGAGGGCACAGTCTGACTGACACTGTGTGGTCTGGTCCTCAGCAACCAAACAGGACCTTTATGCAGAACTTCCATGAACCTCTCTGTGAACCCAATCAGTGCCGGCAACTCCTCCCTGCCGACTCCTCGCATTGCCCTGAGCCTCAGAATTCTTGGGGACTCAGTGCCCCTTGCATGAGGCTTCCCAGGACAGCTCTGTGCTCTCTCTGACCTCCTGCACCACACGCATTCTAATCCTGGGCCTGGCCTAGGCTGGCCAGGAGCCCTTCCTCTTGTGGGTCTTGCAGGGAGTGGGGAGCTGGCCCCGGGATGGAGGTAGAGCTGGGAAAAGCCTGTCTGTGTCCCCCGCACCCCCAGCACGAACCTGAAAGACAGAAGTAGCAGAGGCTGCTCTAGCTTTCTCAGCAGATCAACAGGCCGACCGACATCACCGGGTTTGAATTCGGGAGGCCTTGCTTCCCTCCTCGACACAGACTGCAGGTGCCTGTGGCCCCAGCACTGGCCTGGCCATGGCATCAGGGGCCAACCCGCCAACCTCCAGCCCGGGCCTGTGCATCCTGGGTACGGTCTTTTGCTGTGTTTCCCAAACCCAGCTCTGGGGGACTGACAGCCCACAGAGAGGACAAGAACCCTAACTCAAATAACCAGCCTGGAAACAGCAGCCTTGCCCAGCTGATTTGCTTGCCTGTGATGGACAGGCACGTTCAAGTCCGTGAGCGCCTGGTGGTCTCAGGACAGGGCTTCACCATCTGGTGGCTGTCACCAGGGGTGGGAGGGCTGTCACTGGGCTGTGAGTCAGCATCGCTCATTTCCTCTCAGCCGTGGCTCACAGGCTGTGGTGCAGTGGCAGTGGGGGGGGGGGGCTGGGGGAAGAGGGAGCGGGACCCCAGCATCCACTCCCCAAAGTGTCCTCTAAGGGCCATGGGAAGCTGTGTCCAGCTGGGATGGCTGCCTTCTAGATGATCTGAGGGGGAGTTTACTAAAGGAGGTTCAATTCAGGAGCTTAGACTCTGTAACCCATCACTGAGTGCAAGCCACTTTGGTTGAATCCTGAACAACACAGCAAGCAGATCAAATAACTGTCAGCTGTTAAAAGATATTTAGGGGACACCTGGGTGGCTCAGTCGGTTAAACGTCCATCTTCCACTCAGGTCACGATTTCAAGGTCCGTGAGTTCGAGCCCCGCATCAGACTCTGCTGACAGCTCAGAGCCTGGATCCTGCTTCACATTTTGTATCTCCCTCTCTCTCTCTCTCTCTCTGCCCCTCCCCTGTTCGTGCTCTCCCTCTCCCTCCCTCCCTCCCTCAATCTCTCTCTCTCAGAAATAAATAAACATTACAAAAATCATTTAAACCTTCCATGCAGCTGAGATTTGAGCTTGGAGCTGGGATGATCTTAAGTTGGGAGAGGATGTGGCCTCTTCTGAGACGCATACTCCCTCCTGCCTCACCCACCCTGGCTCTGGAACATGGCTACCCTAAGGATGGGGGCAGGAGAGAACAGAGGGGAGGAGTTGCCCTCAAGAACCTGAACCTCGGTTCTGGAGGCCTCCCCGATGCGGTCCGTGCCTGTCAGTAAGCTGCCGTGGTGCCCTTCAGCCCAATGCTCGGTGTTTTCCCGAGGACTATTCCTTTTCCTCTCACATCACTCCCTGGTCACAGATGTCCCAAGATCTGCAAGCTGGAGACCCGGGAAAGCTGGTAGTATAGTTCAGTTCAAGTCCAAAGGCCCGAGAACCAGGATCTCCGAGGTCTCAGCTCAAGCAGAAAGAACACATGTGCCCTTCCTCCACCATTTTGTTTTACCCAGGCCCTCAGCAAATTGGATGATACCCACTGGCATTGGTGAGAGTGATCTTTTCACACAGTCCACCTATTCAAATATTAATCTCCTCTGGAAATGCCCTCACAGACACACCTGGAAATAATGTTTTAATAGCTCTCTGGGCGACCCACATAAAATCAAGCCTCACAAGGGGCAACCTCCTTCTCCATGGGGAGACGAGGGCAGACTATTCTACCACAAACCCTTCCTCCCACCAACTCCACAGCCCTGGATTCTGTCCGCTTCCCCTTGCCCGGCCTTCTCCTCATATGACTGGGGTGAGCCATGGGTGGCGTGTGATGGTCGTGGGCCCAGAGCTTCCATTCGTGGGTCAATCCTGATAGCAAGATATTGGCTCAGTTATTGGCTGCTCTCTTTAAGCGATGAGCTACCTACCATATGTGGAGTCTGGTCAGTTCCTGAGTGATAAGAAAAGACCCCTTCAACAGAGGATTCACCAAGGTGTGGTGAGCCACTGAGCAAAAAGCTGCAACAGAAAGTACCGGAGACATTTAACTTCATATTATACCAGGTATTATAATAGGAAAAGGTAGGATTCAGTAGGCCGAGAGGGAAAAGCTAGGACCTGAGTCCCAGGTGGGGAAAAACATATTTTGGAGCAATGCTGGGAGCATCTGACCACAGTAAACCCCCTCAGGCATAAGGTTCCTCTTAAGAATGTAATAGACACCACCTAGTCCCCCCAGGTTTCCCTCGGTAATTTGACAAAGGACCTAGCTAAATAAAAATAAGTAGTAGACCATCAAATGTATGACCCACAAGGAATGGTATGGCCAGAGACCACCCCTCACACAATGGAAACGAACCAATCAGGAACGGACAACCCAGCACCTAATGTTGTCCAGCCAATAAGGGTAGGACCTGAGAAGGAACAGGGGGAAGGGAGGGAGGGCTGACCAGAACCTCATAGAACAAGGACTCTTGCCTATAGTCGTGGGTATGCACTTCCGAATGTCCCCTCTCTGTAAAGAGAACTTTCTGACGCTTCTTCCTTTCTGACCTTACACGCTAATCAACTTATGTCTGCTGCTCATTTCGTGTCCGCCTCTTCATTCTTCAAAGCAGTGAGACATCGAGGCCCAGGTTTGGAGGTAAAAACTCCTGCAACGGTATGAGATCATAGAAAGCATAGATGGGCCTCCACCCCTGGTGCCGAGCTCCTGAAACCCTTATAACTTCCTGGGTGTCAGGAAGTGTCTCTGTTCTACTGAGGAGACTTGGGGTGGGCTCTTAGTTCAGGGCTGGTCACCAGAAAGAAGAAGCCATGGTTAGAAGCTTGGCATTTTCAGCCCCGCCCCCTGCTCCCCGCCCCCTGAATTCTGTTGGTAAGGGAGAAAGGCTAATGATGATCATGCCAACACGTGATGAGGCCTCTACAACATCCCCAAAGTAGAAGGTTCGGAGAGCTTCTCAGCTGGTGAGCACATGGAGCTGGGAAGGTGGTGTGGCCGGAGGGGGTGTGGAAACTCAGCGACCCTTCCCACATACCCTGCCCTACCCCTGCCTTCCATTCAGATGCTCATCTGTATCTCTTCTCATAGCCTTTTCTAATAAGCTGGTAAAAGTAAGTCAGTGTTTCTGAGTTCTGGGAGCCACCGTAGCACATTATTCAAACCCAAGGAGGAGGGGTCATTGGAACCCCCAGTCTACAGCCGGTGGGTCAGAAGTACACGTGATAAGCTAGCTTGGCACCTAGCATTTGAAGTATGTGCTGGGGGGCGGGCAGTCTTGTAGGACCCAGCCCTGAACCTGTGGGATCTGACACCTCCTCTGGGTGGACAGTGGTAGACTTGAGTTACATTGTAGGACACCCAGCCGGTGTCTCAGAGAATTGCTCATTGAGGGGAATAACCTCCTCCCATTTGGTGACCAGAAGGGTCAGATGTGAAACGCGCTGAGCGAGTCGTGAGGCAGAAACAGGGACGAGACACACAGTAGGGCAGCGCTGAGTTCCTGCTTACATAGGGAGAGCAAAGCTGGTTTTTTAAAAATACTTATGGAGCATTTTATTATTTATTTGTTTGTTTGTTATTTACTTATTTAAATTAGAAAGAGCATGTGTGAATGTACAGAGTTGGGGAGGGGCAGAGGGAGAGAATGAGAATCTTAAGCAGGCTTCACACTCAGCACTGAGCTCAATGCAGGACTCCATCCCACGACTCTGGGGTCGTGACCTGAGCTGAAATCAAGAGTCGGAGGCTCAACCAACTGTTCCTCCTAGGCACCTCCAAACTGGGTTTGTCCTAAATACTGGGTGGGGGTGTGCGAGCTAACTTTTCAAAGATCTACTGCAGAAACATTCCCTTTTGATCTTCTTAACAGGCTGGTGAGGTGACGTGTAGGTGTTCTAGTCGGCCCTTCAGTAGACTTGCACAATGAGTAAGCTAATCAGCTCGTCTGAGCCTCAGCGCCTTTCTCTGTAATATCAGGGATAACAGAAGCTACCTCACAGGAGTGCTGGGAGAATTAGGTTTTAAAAGGTTGGCAAAGTGCTCAGCACGGAATCCTCCAAACACAGAACTGAGGGATCACCCACTCCACCCAGGGCCAGTCCGACCTGAATAGGAGGCAGGAGGAAGGAGCAGGAGAGCAGGAAGATAGAGCATGGGCTCTGGAATCAGGCCACGTGGACGCAGAATCCCTTCTGTCACTTATTCGCTGTGTGACCTTAAGTGAGTCACTTAACTTCCTTAATCACTTCCTCCCAGTGGGTATAATGGAGGCTCTTCCCCAAACCCACGCCCCCTTCGGTTTGACCCATGTCACTCAATGACACTGTGCTCCACCAGCTGCTCTTGACAGTACGTGGGAATCATCTTTGAAATCTCCGCCTCTTCTTCACTTTCCAAGTCCGGTCTGTCAACATGTTTCTGTCTATTCTATTTCTAAGCATCTTTCACAACAACTGGTTTGGCAGCAGGTGGGGTGGAGCAATATGGGGGTCTTTCCCGTAGCGGATATGCTGAATTCAGTGTGCAGCCTGGGCACATAGTGGTAGTTCTCACCTTCCTGTGGCTGGTGGATGGAAACCCGGCCTCCGCTGAAATGCCAGACATTCCTTGTAAAATGACAGTTTGGGAGTGAATGTATCAAGCATGAATCCTCTCTGAATTTCTTCCACCAAGAGGACACTCCTTTCACCAGAAATCCCTTGGTGATGGGCATACTGGCTTCTTTGGAAAGTGCTGTCATGGCTGTCCTATGAAGACCAGAGAAGCGGGTCAGAGATGATGTTGTTTCAAGGACGGAGGACTCTGAGGGGCACAGGCCAGGCAATGGCAACTGTGGGGGTGGTGACCATTAGAGAGAGCTGGGCTGGAGGGTGACGGTGGTCCGATCAACGGGGATCTTGTTAATGCCTCTTTGATTTTAGGGACCTTGGGACTGAAATAGAGGTTGTCTACCAAGCCCCTCTTGGATCTGGCTTGAGATATCATGCTACAGAATCACGGCTTCTTAACCAATTCTGAGACCTGATTCAATTTTTAGACCCAGAACCCATGAAAAGAACCCATTATCCTTAAAACAGGACCTTACAGTAATGTGAATCTTTCTTCTAGACTACTGCAGTAATCTGGCCCACTTAACAGGTAATTCTGCATCGAAGAAAGGACAGTTGGACATTGGCTCTGAGCTAAGCCTTACTCCTGAAAACTCCAAACATCATTGTGGTCTACTAGCTAGAGGATTTTGAGGCTAACGTGATAGATTTGACTCAAGTCCACCTCAGTGAAGGCAATGGGAACCAAAAGCCATCTCATGTTTATTCACCAAGGTTTTGAGTAAGTAGTTTGGTGGGACATACTTAGGAGTTGACCAAATCCCCGCACTGACTGCTTGGTTTGTGCAATAACGGTTATTATAGTAGCAAAGAACCAAATGGAAGCCTCTGGAATTCTACCTCGTTCTCAAAGCTATTAGCCCGTACAGTTCTACATCCTTGGGGATTTTCAGATATGAGTGCCAACATCAAACACTTGAAAACAATGCAGCAATAGTGATTTCTATTACACTCTCATACAGCTTGCCTGCTTAGTTGGTACTGAAGACAGATTGATCTTGGAGAATAACTACAGATAATTACAAGGTCATTTAAGTGGCAACTTCCATTTCCGCTGTTATTTTACACAAGGAATCTTTATAAATTACATAGCCCGATGGCATCACAGCCAGCAATTTTTTTTTTCAAATCCCTATGAGCATAAAGGCATCAGGAATTCTGTAGTTAGATTTCACCTGAAAAGGACAACAACATAGCTTCATGATCTGCTCTCTGGATTACATCTGTCTTCTGGCTCTGTGATCGGCTCCTAGCCCACTCCATTGCTGACGTCAAGCTAGCAGGTCATGGAAAGTAGAAGGTAACAGGGGTTCACATGCTTTTTGTACATGCTTTTGTGTATGTGTGCTACAAGATAGGCAATATATCCCACAAAAATACAAGGGCTTGGCCACAACACTGAAAGTACTGGGGTTCTAGTGTCTGGAACATGTTGGGGTACTTGCTCCAAAGTGAAGGAGAAACTGACTCACTGTATCCCCTCCTGCAAAGAAGGAGGTATGAAGGTTTGTGAGCTCCTTTGGGCTTTGGAAGGAACATAGAAATAACCAAACATGACCTTGGATCGAGCTTTTCTGATTCATTTACTGAGTAAGCCAGAAGACTCCTAGTTCTGAGCAGGGCTCAGAGCAAGAGAAGGCTCTTAAGCTGATCCAGGCCACTCTGCTCTTTGGGCTTTATAATCCAAATAGGTCTCATGGTGCTAAGTTTCTTTAGTAGATAGTTAATCAGAGAATCAACAGAAGCCCTAAGATTTGGAAATAAAGTTATGATTTGTTCAGCAAACAATTATTCTTTTGGGGGGGGGTCCTGGTAGAGAAATGGTATACTCAACCAGAAGATGTCTCATGATCACAAATCCTGTGTTTCCTTTAAAAAATTTTTTTTAATGTTTATTTATTTTTGAAAGAGAGATGTACACAGAGTGCAAGCAGGGGAGGGGCAGACAGAGGGAGACACAGAATCTGAAGCAGGCTCCAAGCTCTGAGCTGTCAGCGCAGAGCCCAACGCGGAGCTTGAACTCACCAGCCACGAGATCATGACCTGAGCCGAAGTGGGATGCTTAACTGACTGAGTCACTCAGGCACCCCATGTGTTTCCTTCTATTAGCTGGGTGTTATCTGCTCCACCAAACCATAAAATTGAGCATGGCTTGCAACATTCCATCACTACGTAAAAGGGGTATCAAGGGCCCTGGGCCTACGCAGGTCCTGAAGATCAGGGGTGTACCTAGCATATTTGACACCCAGAGTCAGAGATGTCCTGGTAAATGTTTAACACCCAGCCCTCTCAGGAAGGGGGTGGGGGAGCCCTGATACGTCATGCTTGCAGATTTCTGTGGCGTAAACACAACCGCTACGGCTGATTTCAAACTGTCCACATGACATCACTCAACACAGAAGTGGAAAGAAATTTCACCATTGGCTGTCATAAGCCGGCACAAGCTGGCTCCAGGCGCAACTGCCCTGAGGGGATTATTTTGCGGAACTCCCCCTCCTCTGGGTAATAAGATGATTTTCTGAAAGTCTTCATGAAATAAAATGAATAATAAAAGCCAGTAAAGAAGCACAGGCAGTGAAAATGTTTTTATTATAATCATACTGGTATAAGTTTTTTCAATAAAAGATAGAATTAATATACAGGAAAAGAAAAGGAGGAAAGGGTCAGACATGTGGTTTCTGGGCAGGCATTTAAGGAGCTTAGAAGTCCCCACTTGATCCTAATGAGGAAAAACCTGGACCAACTGAAAAATCAACAGCTCTTCTTGAATTTGTCAGAGAACTGAGGTCATGGGCGAAGCGCTAGCCCCAGACCTGGAGAGACTGACAGGCAGACCTTGGGAACTGCAGGCACCTGAGAAGAAGCCATGAGCTGAAATCTCTGTGGGAATCAGAGCCAGCACGGGGCAGCCAACGTAACTGGAGAATTTCTGGAAGCTCAGTGTGGAAATAAAAACTCCAGGAAGACCCAGTCATGGGCTTTTAGCTTCAGGAGCTCTACCAGGTCGTCAGAGCAAATATCGGGGGGAAATCCTCTGGTGTTTCCAACAAGGAGAGGGGAAAAGGAGCCATCTTGAAAGAGGCCAGAACAGGGCGCCTGGGTGGCTCAGTCGGTTAAGTGTCCGACTTTGGCTCAGGGCATGATCTCACAGTTTGTGAGTTTGAGCCCTGCGTCAGGCTCTGTGCTGACAGCTTGGAGCCTGGAGCCTTCTTGGAATTCTGTCCCCCTCTCTCTGCCCCACCCCCACTCATGCTCTGTCCCTCTCTGTCTCAAAAATAAATAAAACATTAAAAGAAAAAAATAGCTGTCTGGGCACTGGGCTTGGTGAGGGGGCTGTAGGCTGGATCTGAGCCCCCACGGCCACGGTGAGATGCTCTGGTGAAGGCCACAGTCTGCGTGTGGAGGCGGGCCTGGGTGCTGGCAGCCAGCCACGAGCCCAGGCACACGGGGCTCCTACGGACAGTGACTGCAGCCCCCTTTTCCTTTCCCTTCTCGAGTCTCAGCCTGGCCCCAGACAGCACAATTTGCAAAACATGGGGGTGAAGGCAAAAGGGATGACATGAGTGTAGAGAGGGATGCCATGCAAAGTCTGCTGGCAGCTGGACTTCTGTCGTGCTGACCCTCCCATCCGTGTGACTTTGGGCCTTCGGGAGAAAGCGAAAGGGTGCTCCCTTAATTCACTCATCCCGTTAGCTTTGGCAACACCTGTGTCCAGCCTGGCTCTGCCGGCCGGGGGGTGGGGGCAGAGCCAGATATGTAGCCAGCCCTCCAGAAAGGTGAAATCTGGGGGGTAGGGGGGTGCCAGACTGGCTCCTGGGGAAACAGGGTGACATCACCACAAGAGTAGGCTCTGGGCCTCTCCTCAGGCCCCGAGCTTTTCCACTGCATTCCCTCAATGCAGCATCACCCCAACTCCATCAGGGAAGCAGTGAGGCGCTATTGGCACCATCTTAGAGCTGAGAAACTGAGGCTCCAAAGATGAAAGGGACTGTCTCCTCATCTCTGAAGGTGAGAACTTAATCTCCGTGACCCGAGACAGAGGCTGAGGGAAGACGAGGGCCGTCTACTTCCCCACCAGCCTCCTCCATGCCCTGCTTCAAGGCCAGGCCACTAGCCTCCTGTTGGATGACAAATCCCACAGAATCCCATTCGAGGCACTTCCTTCTGCAGTCTTCTCTCTCTTGACTCGGGAAGAGGGCCCTGGCTTCTCCCAGATGGTTTATGTCCTCTGCATGCTGACTAAGCACGTGGGTTGGGGCACGAGTGGCTAGCAAAATTTGGATTCGTGTTTAGGAGGAGGTGGGAAGCCTCCTCCCTCCCCTCCCCCACTGAGGGCGGAAATTTGCTCTCCGTAAGCTCTCCTGGAGCTCTGCATGGACATATCGGACAAGAAACAAGTTTTTATTTTTATTTTATTTATTTATTTTTACTGTTTTGTTTATTTTTTGAGAGAGAGAGTGTAAACGTGTGAAGGGCAGAGAGAGGCGGGGACAGAGCATGGGAAGCGGGCTCTGCACTGACAGGCTGACAGCAGTGAGTCTGATGCGGGGTTCGAACTCACGAACCGAACCGTGAGATCATGACCTGAGTGGAAGTCAGACGCTTAACTGCCTGAGCTACCCAGGCACCCCGAGACAGTTTTTAATAAAGCGGTTCTTTCTTAGTTTCCTGTTTGCCCCATGCTGTGGTTGGGGGTCCCCAGGAAGCAGACGGAGATGCAGATTTGCCTGTGGGGGGCTTAGTAGGGGCGCTCTGGGGAGGCACACCTATGGAGGGGAAGGGAAGACAGAGTGGGCAAAGGAAGGGTCCAGGGGCCAGGTAATAGGGGCCTTTGCTCACCCTGGAAGGAGCTCTGAAGACAAGGCCCAGCCTTTGTGTCTTGTGTCACCCATCAGTCACTGACAGGTGGCTCTGAGGAAGGCGGGGGATGGCAGTCAGAGGGGCAGACCAAGGAGCTGCCCCAGAGACCGGAGAATGGGTCTAGGTCGCTACCGTGCTTCTTTGTACATCTCTGCTGAGGACCTCAGGCATGGTGGGGTGATTGGTGGGGTGGGATCTGTCTCTGTTCTGTCCCACAGTGGGCCTGGAACTCAGTGAGGGGGCTCCTGGGGTCCCTCCATAGAGGGGAGCCCTGCCTGGGGAGGGAGGGACCCGGGCGGGACAGGCCTAGGCCCGGAGGAGAGTGTGGGGAAGATGAGGCCCTGTCCTGCTGGAAGCAAGGTGAAGGGACATCTCCAGCCTCCTCCCAGGGAGGACTCAGTGTGCCCTGCACGGATCCCAGAGGATGGCAAAGGAAGGGCGCCTGGGAGGTCGCTGAGCCAACACTGCTGCGTGATTTGGGGCCAGCCGTTGGAAGGAGCACCGTTGGTTTCCTCTAGCGCAGGGTTTTCCACAGCGGAAAGAAGCTTCAAGATGGTGAAGAGTGCCTGATTGTCTCAGGGTCTCTCCGTGACTCAGAGCATTTTCCAGCTCCTGAACTAGGGCCCTGCTGTGTGAGGTGCTCTCCACGGCTCTGGCCGCTGCATAATGAATGGGGAATTTAAGCCATCTGCTGCGGATTCCTTTGCTCTGAACCCATCCGTGGGCCGCTCTGAAGAGCCCTTTGATGTCCAGCAGGACTGGGAGCCTTTTTATGATGTTTTATGCTCTCTCCCCACCCACTACTTCCCGTGTATGTTGAACGAACAGAAGTTATGGGGTTTTTTGGAGTCTAAATGGACTCAGACTTTGAAAAGTTCAAGTTCTAAATTCTAAGCACATGGGGTTCCCTGGGGCTCCAGGCTTGGCAACCTCCTCTAGCCCGGCCAGGGCCCTTGCAGCACAACTCAGGGGCCGGGGTGGGTCCCTGATGCCCAGGCCAGGGGCTGTCTCTGGGCAGAGGCAGAGTGTGCAGGCGACAGGAGGGCAGGCCTGGGCTCCTCCTCCACCTCAGGGCCTCCGCCAAAAGCCACATCACCCATTTGCTCATTTCATTGGGCGAAGACATTTTATCTCCAAATCTAGCAGCACTGCAGGTATTCATGATCTCCGCTGTCAGTCCTCAACGCGCTACTGGGGGTCACTTTCAGCCAGGAGGCTATCTCAGGGGGACACAGGATGGTAAGCTGTCAAGTCAGGAGTGGGTGGAGGCGGGTCCCAGGTGGGTGAGAGAGTGCTAGAGACTGAGCCGGCTCCTGGGACTCCTGACTCGCTCTCCTTTCTGAGGGGTCTGGATGGGATTTGCCGAACACAGTGGGGGTGCCTGCTGACTCAGGCAGCAACAGATGGAGATTCTAAACTAGAGTGACTGTGTTCAGAAGAAAAGGCGGGTCTCCAACATCGTGTGTACATTTGCGCGCATGCGCGCATGTGTGTGAGCATGGGTTTGGGGCACAGGCCAGTTTCCTGAGCTGCGGGCATAGACTGAAGTTGCTTTTTCGTAGACTCCTGGCACTTTGACCAGGGTAGCGAAGGGTAGCTATTCAATGCAGGGACCCTGTGGGCCAGGACAGCAGAGGTCGAGCTTGAACAGGGAGCAGAGAAGGGAGAGATTGGGTTCAAAACGTGGAGGCATAGGGGTTCTCTTGGGATACAAGGGTGAAGGACAAGGAAGGGGGACAGAGAAGACCAGAGCTGAGGAGTAGGTATGGGGGGGGTGCTTTTGTGGTGGAGAAGGTGTCCTTTGTTTCTGCTAACTGTGCCCCTGGTGACATTAAGGGAGATTGCACCTGCTATGCAGGGAAGAGAGGAATTTGGAGTGCGTAACCTCACTCCCACCTGGTTTACATTTTCCAGTGGCAATGACACCTTCCTCTGTGTCTTGTGGATACATCCGGTTCAGAATGATTGGGAATGTTAACAGTCCTGTGACTCCCCATGTCCCCACCATTTCACGTTATCACAACCTTGCCTGGAGACAGCGCCAAGGGGTGGGAAGTCTTGCTCATTCTTTTCCTTATATGGGAGATAAAGAAATAGAGGTTCAGGGGTGCCTGGGTGGCTTAGTCGGTTAAGTGTCCAACTTCAGCTCAGGTCATGATCTCACGGTTCGTGGGTTCGAGCCCCACATTGAGGTCTGTGCTGAACAGCTTGGAGCCTGGAGCCTCCTTTTGATTCTGTGTCTCACTCCTCTCTGCCCCTCCTCTCCTTGTGCTCTGTTTCTCTCTCTCTCAAAAATAAATAAGCATCGGAGGAAAAAAAAAAAAAAGGAAATGGAGGTCCAGAGACATCGTGTGAACTGCCCAAGGTCACACAGTGAGCCAGAGGCAGAATTGGGGCTTGAGCCGTCTGTGCCAGGACTTGTCGCTGCACCCCACTTCCTGGAGGGGTCTCCTCAGGATCTCCCCAGGGTGTCCGTAGGCTCTGTTTCAGGGCTGCCCCATGGGGCAAATCCACACACAGAGCACAAGCACCCATCATATGATGATGAGTCCACCGGCTCCTGTGGGCAGACCTGGGACCAGACATAGATACCAAGACAGGATGGGGGTACGAGGAGTGGTGAGCACACAACAATGGCCCTGAACCTGGGCTGGGCCGAAAGGATGGGGGATGGTAGTCTGGGAATGCTTCTTGCAGGAGGGGCCACTGGGCTGAGGGGAGCAGGAAGAGGAGCCGGAGGGAACAGTAGAGCTGAGGTGGGAGGTGGAAAGGGCACCGCGTAGGAGATTACAGGTATGAGCAGGTCGGTGCCGTCAAGGTGAAGCCCAAGGGCAGGGGTGGTGAACTAGGGAGCTGGGGAGATGGGATAGCTTCTTCCCTGGGAGGGGTGGCCTCCTGTCTGCTAGGATCTGGACTTTGTCTTGGAGACAGAGCAGATTTGTTTCAACATGACAAGGTTTGCATCTAGAATGATCTTTCCTCCTGGGGAAAAACAGATGGGAAGGGGGAAAGGCTGAGGGGGGAGGCCAGTGAGGAAGCTCCTGGAATAACACTCCCTACCCCCAACCAGAGGTGAGAGTGGCAGTGGGGACAGAGAAGGGACAGTATGTGGTGGATATGGGTGGGGATGGAAGGTGAGGGTCCAGATGACTCCCAGAGGGAGAAACTGGTTGGGGCGGCAACCATGGCCATGGTTTTATGGTCCAGGCCAGGGGACACTTCCCATGGACACCTGCACAGGAAGGGGACAGGGTAGGGAGGGCCTGAAGATGGAGACCCCATGGGGAGACACATACATGGCATTTGTTGCATATGGGTGGGAATTAAGATCCTGAGCTGGCCCACTATGGTCTAGAAGAGAGGGTGGAGGCCATTCAAGGAAGCTTAGGATGGGGGGAATGGGCTCCGGCTGGGCCTTGAATGTGGGAGCTTATCACTGAGAGACACTGGGGTCCTGGAGGGTGTCTCCCTGCCAGCCCAGCCCAGGCCCAGTGCAGCTGAGTGAACATTTCTTGAAACTCAGGGAAGGGGAGGGACAGGGAGAGAGGGAGATGGGGAGACTAATGCCCTGCAAATCCGTCCTTCCCAGGAAGGCGTGCTGTGTCCTACATGGCAGGTTGTCTGGAGGTCTCCAGGCTTGAAGCCACAGCCTCTATTTGCTGAGCACCTTAGGGGCTGTCTCATGTCTTGAGGAAGGAAGCAGCTGAGACAGAGAGGAACCCAGCAGCTGGCATCATTGCGGCCAACTGAAGACTCAATTTCCGGATATTGTCCTTGGAGACTGCGGAGTTTTGCCCAGAGTCCAGGGCTTCAGGAAGGGAGTAAAGCTCCAGTCAACTTTAGGGCCACTTTTCAGCCCCATGGACCGCAGCCCTGTGGATGGAGGGGAAGGTGGGGGCTTATAGAAAAGACAGGAGCCAAGGACTGGTCTTTGTCACCAGGCCAGACAGGTGGCCCGATGGCAGATACTGAGGCCTGGCATGTTCTGGTGACTCTGGCCCCAGTAAGAACTGGGGCAGCTGCTAGATTTGGGTACTGAGGATGCCAGAACTGGGTCTTACCTGGTCTGGCCACAGAAACACATGTCCTTTAGGGTCCCATCATGTGCCACATGAGCAGCCTGGGAGCCCCAGAGAGACAGACTTTGTAGCCAGCTGGGCCTCGTCCTGCCTCACTGTTATTTTTAATGTTTATTTATTCACTTTGAGAGAGAGAGAGAGAGAGAGAGAGAGAGAGAGAGAGGGAGAGAATGTGTACAAGCAGGGGAGCAGAGCAGAGGAGAAGGTTTGGGGAAGAAAGAGAGAATTGTTAGCAGGCTCCATAGTCAGTGCAGAGCCTGATGCAGGGCTCAGTCTCATGATGAAGAGCTCATGACCTGCGCTGAAATCAAGTGCCGAACACTCAACAGACGGAGCCACCCAGGCGCTCCTGTGTTGCCTCACTTTTGACAAGAGAGGTTTGGGCAGGTCTGCCAGGCACAAATGACCCTCCCGCTTCCACTAACTCCTCTACACAGAGATTGCTAAAAACCAGGCACAATCTGAGTTTCAAACATGGCATTGGCAGCCAAGTTCGAAGTGTTACATTATAGCCAACAATGCATCAGCCAACAAAGAAGACAGTTTGGTGTCCTGGGACAGAGTCTCATTAGTGGGGCACTGGTTCGGGAGCCTGAGCAGAGGAGGCAAGCGCGGGTTGCTCCTGGGACAGGGTCTGCAGCCCACGGAAGCATCGTGAATGGTGCAGTTGAACAGCCTGGTCCTTGGAGGATTCCGATCTGCTCTCACCGCTCATCCCAAAGTGGGATCTTGGGCACTGCTCAGTTTCCTCCTCTGTCAAATGGGCATGAAAATCCCTGGGTCGGCTGTCTTACAGTGGATCAAGGGAGCTCACAGATGAGACATTAATGTGGAAATTAAAACAAGTTTTGGCTTCCAGCTTCCCTTGTCTCCTCAGCCTGAGGTGGAAATCTGGGAAGGCTGGAACATTCATTGCCTGTCTAGGGGGCTGTTCTAATGGTTTCCTGGGCTGCTCTTAAAATATCAAAGGACTTCGTAGCCAGGCATCAGAAGGAGCAGCCCTATTTCAGCCCTGAGCAGGGAGCAGACAAGATGAGGAAATCGGATTCTGAAAGTGAATACATTCTCCCACACACCGCCTCCCACTCAAGGGTCACATGACTTCCCATCAACGGTGGCTAATGATGTGGGGAGATAGGACCCTGGGGGGAGCCCATTCCGGCCTCTTCTCAGGCACCCGTCTGCATGGCAGGGGGGAGGGCCTGTGGGTCTCAGGGAAGCTGCTGGCCTATTAAACACCAAGATGATTCCTTGGCAGGAAATGGATGCCATCCCAGAGGGTGGGGCTTTTCCCTCACTGACCTTCCAGAAGAATTCCTGTCTTTATCGGGAGCACGGGGGAGGCCCACAGCTGCTGGGGCTGGGTCCTTCTCAGGAGGCCGAGGCCCTGAATTTTGAGCCGAAGCCAACTGATTTTTATTCCTTCCTGTGGGTGCTCCTTTGACAAATGGTGATGGCGCTCTAACTGAGAAGGCGCCCTGCGCTCTGTGTCAACGTCAGCCCGGAGGGTGAGGCATCCAGTGCATCTGGTCCAGACTCACAGGTTCCTGTGGCTCCCTGTTTATAGCCCTGGCCCCACAGGGGTCCCCACTCGGCGGTATTCAGTAGCCTCGTGTTGTCAGAGGTGAGCGTTGCTGCGGAACCCACGGGCCTAGCCAGAGGAGAGCTCGGTTTCCAGTCTTCCTTGACCTTGGTGGGCTTGGGCCCCATAGGCCCTGGGACACTGTGGTTCTGAAGGCCCCTTGTTGTGCTTTTGGCCCCGGAGGTCAGTCCCTTCCCCAACAGCCTTGTTCCTCACTGGTAAGACTTGGATTCCTGCCCCTTTCCAACCGTGGTTCAAGGGGAAATCCTAACTATTCCAAGCCACACGTGGTCATTCCATGCTCCTTGTCAGTGATCGGTGTAGAGGTATGTGGCACAGTTCTGACCAATAAGATGTGAAGGTAAATAAGCTGGGGAGGAGGTTTTGGAAAAGGTTTCCTGCTGACTATAGGAGACACCTAAGAAGAGGTGACTTCTGTCTCTCTCACTGGTTTTGTGTTGGCATGTGATGCCTGGAGCATTGGCAGCCATCTTAAGGCCATGAGGTGAGCTAGCCTGAAGACAGAGGTAATGTATTGAGGGACGACAATGTTGAAACACAGAAGGGATCTGCTTCCAATGGCTCAGTGTCCCCCTGGTCCAGGCAATGGCATGCTTGCTACCCCTCTGCATGGCCTACATGGCTGGCCAGTGACCAGCATCCATTCCTACTGCGTTTTCTAGAGGCTGGGAAGGGAGGGACCAAGTTCACATTGGGACATGTTGGGTGAGAGACTCCAGTGGAGGTCCTGGAGAATAGAGGTCCAGGGTCCTTGAAGATGCAGGGCTAGGGACCAGGGCTTGGGCTGGGGTCAACGTGGTCGCTCTCCGATGCTCATGGAGGGCCCCCCACGTGCCAGGCCCAGAGCAGGACTCACACTGCACATGGGTGGTGAGAAGAGCACAGGAATGAGAATGAAGTGTGAGGAGTGAGGCTCCACATGTGCCCCACTCTGCCCACGAAGAAAGACTGACAGAGAAAGGACACACGCCCACACCTACCCATCCACCTCCTCCCTGTGCACCAAGGCTATCATCGAGGACTTCCAATCCCACACAGAATCAAAGCTGTCCCTTCTTGGGGGCCCCCAGGATCTGGCCCGCCACTCGTCCCCCAGGCCCCACACGGAGCCGCGGAGCCATCTTGCTGTCCTTGATCTGACAAAGCACACTCCCACCCCCTGGGCTTTGCACTTGCTGTTTCCTCCGTCCAGAGCAGTCTGCAACAGGCAGGCAAGGGCTCGGAGGCTTACTTCATCAGCATCTCAGGCTCTGGCTGTCTTCTGTGAGAGGACCCTCCTGACCACAGTATTTAAAGTATCACCCCTGCGTTAACCTCCATGCCTTATATCCCATTTCCCCCCATAGGCCTGATATGTCACCACCAAACTGCACATTTTTCCCTTGGGGTCTGTCTCCACCACCAGATGTTGTCTCTCTGAGGACAGGCTTGCGGTCTTCTCTGCTGTATCACCAGCCTTTGGCACTTGGTAAAGGCTCAAAGCCTGTTTGTGGAGTGCCGAAGGAAGGAAGGAGTGAACGGAAAGGCAGGACCAGTTGGAGCCCCTGTGGACACCAAGGCAGGACTCTGAGAAAAGGAGGGTCACACTGCAAAAATCCATTTCAGAGGCATCGGGGCTATAAAAGGGAAAAACAAAGCTATAAAGCCACTGGATGAAAAAGAGAGCAGGATATTCTCATGATCTGGGAGCACAGAAAGGCTTCGCAAGCAGGGCACAAAACCCAGGAGCTATAAAAGAAAAGCCTGATGGATTTGACTACATAAAAATAAACAGTTTATGCATGTCAAGATACACAGTAAGCAAAGTTAAGAGCTATTCGACTGGGAGAAAATATTTAAAAATGTGTACCACAGATTACTATCAGAACATAGAATGAAATTCCTGTGGACCCACACAGCCCAGTATAAAAAAATGGGCAGGAGAGAGAAACGAGTAAGTCACAGAAGAGGAGATACTCCTGGCCAGTGATCAGCTGAATGAATGCTCAGTCTGGCCAGTGCCCCACATGAGCCCACTGGGGGCACCACTGAAAGGTGGGGCGATGCCACACTGGCAGGGGTACGTGGTCCCCAATGCCTCGTACGTGGGACGGATGCAGTTCCTGAAGGCGGCAAGAGGGCATCGGGCAGACTTAGCAACACTCCAAATGCATGCTCCTTGTGAGCCAGAAATGCCACGTTTAGAAACCTCTCCCTGCAGAATGCCAACGCCGTCTGATGCCATCGTGGGCTGTGGTAGTAGGGAGAAAGCAGAGCCACTGGGGTGTCCCGTGGCAGGGGGATGGTGGCATGCGGGGTGGCAAGACTGTGCCTTGGCTTGGAGAAGCGTTCTCAGCGTATGAAGTGAAAACAAAAGCAAGATGCAGAATCATGGGGGTGGTGGGTACCACTGGTGTGTCTTTAAATCTCGTCTGTGTCTTCTCACAGATGTAGACGTTCCATCTTTCTTGTTTGTTTCGTTATTGTAGACTTTGATTTTTTTATTTTTTTATGTTTATTTATTTTGAGAGAGAGTGTGTACATGTGCGTGGGGGAGGGGCAGGGAGAGCTGGAGAGAGAGAATCCCACGCAGCCCCTGCACCGTCAGTGCGGAGCACAACGCGGGGCGCCATCTCACGAGCTGTGAGATTGTGATCTGAGCTGAAAGCAAGAGTCGGATGCTTAACTGACTCAGTCACCTGGGCGCGCCTCTTCACTGTGGACTTTTGGCAATTAAATACATCACAATTGTAATTGTTAGATAAAGAGCAAGTAACATCATTAAAGAGGGGTGCAGCTGGGGTGTGGTCAAGATGAGGAGGCCGAGGACGGCGGCCAGCAGTGGAAGCCAGAGACTGCGGGGGGCTGGGCCTCCTGCTGGCCTCTCGAAGGATGACGGGTGGCAGCTGCTGCCTCTCCTGCCCTTCTAGTGTGTAGAGACGTGAGATCAAGAATCTGCTCCTGTGAAGGGAGGTGGCCCAATGTTGGCGCAGTGCTGCAGGTCAGGCGAGCAGCTCCTGTGCGGCCTCGTCCTCTCCCCTGTGACTGCAGCCTCCCCTTCCTAGGAGGCTGGGGCCCCCTTCTTCTCACAGAAGCATCCCCAGCACCTGACTCATAGGCATATGGCCCATGGAGATGGGTACAAGACTTTTGGACACACGACTGGCCAACAGGTGGAGATGTGTGTCTGCAGTTGAGGGGAAACCTTCCCAGGGGACATAGAGCCATGAACCCGTGAAGGCAGGGGAGTGGGTGTAGAGAGGCACAGGGGCCCCGGGGTGACTGCAAGAATGCTCATAGTGGTCATAGAAGGCACTGCTGCACTGAGCCGATGGGGGAGGGCCTCCAGGAGCCCTCCAGGCCCTGGGGGGCCAGATAACACACCCCAGTCTGCCTGGCTGCAAGACTGCCACCTCCCCACTGGTCACTCTTCTCCGAGTTTCTATATCAGACCTCATATCTCACCCTCGCATTAGTGCCCTCCCTGCCACATCAGCGAATGCAGTGATTTAAGAGAGCTAAGCGCTTTTGTCTCTCTTTCTGCCTCTGACCTTGGTCCTTGAGCTCACACAGCTGGCCAGCTGCAGGTGTGAAAAGTTGAAAGGATCTGTGAACAACCTCGGGAAGTCAGAGGCCGAGGAGGCCCAGCTGGGGGCCACGCCTGCACTCGATGCTGGGCTGGGCACGGAGCCCCTGGCTGGCTGTGCCCACTTACCCAGCCCAGTCGGAGGATGTCTTGGTACCAGGAAAGTAGGCGTGTGCCCCTGAGCTGCGCACACATTATTTGCAATTGGAAGTTTCTGTTCCTCTGGGTCAGTTCCCTCATTTTACCCTCAGAGCCCCACAAGGCGGGCACCACTCCTCCCCAGTTATTGGCGGAGGGATCAAGGGCACAGAGAGCCAGCAAGGGGACAACCAAGCTTTGGGGCAGATCTGTCTGATGTCGTGTCTCCTCTGTATGACCACCAGACAGTTGGAAGCTTCCCATATTTGGTAAAGTGTCTACACTTAACATTTTTTCTACACGTTCTTACTTAGACCTCACCCAAAGAGTTGGGCCTTGGCTCCATTTCACAGACAAGGAAACAGAGGCCCAGGAAGATCAGTTAAGGTCACCCGGATGGTAGGGTCCAGATCTGGCACTCTGACGGTCATCCCTCACTCACACTGCTGCCTTGCTCAGCACAGCTCACCACCCCCCAGGGATGAGCATGGGAACCAAGCACTGCCGGGCAGGTCTCCCCCTAAGATGGCACCCACCCCCTTTCTTTGTTTTACCATATTTGATGAAGTCTACAATGACATTGTTTTATTTTTAAATTTTTTTCCTTTAAGATTTTTAAAAGTTTAATTATTTATTTAATTATTTATTTGATTTATTTTTTTGATTTACATCCAAGTGCATTAGTATATAGTGCAACAATGATTTCAGGAATAGATTCCTTAATGCCCCTTACCCATGTAGCCCATCCCCCCTCCCTTCACCCCTCCAGGAACCCTTCATTTGTTCTCCGTATTTAAGAGAATCTTATGTTTTTATCCCCCTCCCTGTTTTTATATTCTTTTTGCTGCCCTTCCCTTATGTGCATCTGTTTTGTATCTTAAAGTCCTCATAAGAGTGAAGTTCTATGATACCTGTCTTATTGACTAACTTCACTTAGCATAACACCCTCTAGTTCCATCCACATAGTTGCAAATGGCAAGATTTCATTCTTTTTGATTGCCGAGTAATACTCCACTGTATCTATACACTACATCTTCTTTATCCATTCATCCACCGATGGACATTTGAGCTCTTTCCATGCTTTGGTTATAGTTGATAGCGTTGCTGTAAACATTGGGATGCATGTACAATGATATTTGTTTAAGAAACATTTTGGGACCTTTGCACTCTGGGTCCATCTTATAATCTTTGTCAGGCCAGGGGGCTGTTGTGACTTTGTTGTGATATTTCCAGGCACACAGATCAAAACATGAAGGATGGCTGTCAGGTGGTTCAGGAGAAAATTCTGGAACCACTAGTGGAGAATTCTTAAGAATGGGTGCTGAACCTCCCTGCTTTTGATTGTGCAGAGGATGAGACCAGATAGAAAACCCCAATTTCAACAGCTCCGGAGCCACAGGAGGTTCTGAAGAGCTAGATTCCAAACACAGAGCAGTTCTGGGACCGCTTGATCAAGTGTCCCCATTTACATCTCATGGGGGGCTGTGTGCAATTAACAGCTCCCCCAGTCCTTTCGTGTGATGGTGGACCCGGAGACACCCCCAAGCAGCCACGTGGCATATGCAAACATGCCCTTCCAGGTGTTTCTGTTTCATCCCAAATGAGGTGGGGAAGGATGCCCCCTCACCCACCTGGCTGCCCACAGGTACAAAGTAGGGGAGGTGGATGGTGGGTCTGAAAGTCTGTAGGGCTGATGGTTGGCACCACTTGACTCAGAGCCAAAGCAGAGAGGGAGTTGAAGCCTGGGGGCCCAGATGCCGTGCCTCTGATGAGCCGGTACCCACCGTCCTCCATGGGCGTGGCTCCCTGCTCTGCCCCCAGGGCCCCACCTAGAGCCCAGCGCACTGCAGGCCTTCAATCGCTGATTACTGCCTGAATGAAAACTGCACCTGCTTTGGGGTCTCTACGACACAGGTGTGAATTATGCATCTGGACTTCTCTGAGCCTCACAGAGGTCTAAATTTTCTCATCTGTAAAATGGGGATAAGATGTCTCCATCACAGAGTTATTGGGAACATGAATGAGATGTACACAGGGCCAGCAACTGCCTGATGGGAATTGTTGGGAATATTTCTGAGGAGGAATACTGGTTTTCATCGTTTTTTTGTGCGCTGGCCTCCGATAGAGCTCACATCCCAACTCTTGGTCCCAACAAGATTGGGAAAAGCATGAAGTGGTCAATGTAGACCTATGCTCTGTGCAAGGACCATTGCTACAGCCATGGGCACAGGGCTTCTCCCCAGTTCTGGGCGTGGTGGAATCCGCCCTATTCTCATCCTCACTCCGGGGAGGTCCTCAGCAACCAGCCTCAGCAGGTCTGTGCTCGATGCGCTTCTGATGGATAAATGAGTCCTTGTCCATGAGAGTAGACCCCTGGAGAAGAGGGCCTCCCTCCCCAGTACAGGTGTGTGCACACACAAGCACAGGGGCTCACTCACCTGGCTGGAGTCTTTTTTTTTTTTTCAGTCTGGGGATTGGGATGTCATCAGAGTTCCCACAGCCAGCCATAAACTCCTGCTTGAATGTGGGGATCGGTGGGTCTCCCCAGAAACCAGCACAGAAAATGCTCAAAAATCACTAACTACATGAAAGAATGAAACTGACTGGGGGTACCTGGTGTGAACAAACTCCACACAAGATGAAGATGGTGAACCATGAGTACTAGTTGTAATATGGACTGGGTGTTGCTTGTAAAGATGTCACAGTAACAAGATCCATGTTTACTGTTCCTTGCGTGATGAGCTGATCATAAGTACGTTATGATTAACAACATTGTTATGTAGCTCCGTGGTGTCAGGGCCCCAGGCTCTGCTGATCCTAAGAAACAGCTTTCATCTTGAGGTCTAAATCGGCTGCTGCAGCTCCTACCATCACACCCACCTGCCAGCAGAGAGCAGGAAGGAGAAGTGGAAGGAATTCCTTTTTCCTTTAAGGCCATGGCCCAGAAGTTGCTCCTATCACATCTGACCTGCCAGAACTTAGTCCCAGGGCCACACCTTGCTGCAAAGCAAGCTGGGAAAGTGGTCTTTAACTGGGAGGTCATTGCCGAGCGTTAGCCTGGAGGGTCATTTACTAAAACAAGAAGAGGGGGTGGGTGTTTGGGGACACTTGTGTTTCAATTTGAAAAGATGGAATGGGCTGTTCATCGGTCACATGGGGTGGATCAGGGGGTTGGAGTGTGAAGCTGGGTGAGGAAAATCGTAGGAGAGGCAGAGGTGGATGTTACTCGGGTTCAGAGGATTGTGTGGGGTCTCTCAGGGGGAGCATAGACAGCCCAAGGGCCTCTGAGAAGCACAGAGAGTTGAACAAAAAGGCAGCGATGGCCAGCCTGCGGTCTGCGATGTGGTTGGTCTCCAGCCCACGTACACACACGGAGGGGGCATGGCCAGGGGCCCAGCCCCAGCCCCCGGACAGAGATGTGGGTCAGGTAAGCCCCTCATGCGTGCTGCACGGGTACTTGCCAGCGGGTCTAAATAAACTACCGGCATGTACAAAGTGACACGTTTTCCAGTGTCCTTGAAATGTCAGGGCTCAGCCAAAGCCGGTCTGACTCTCTGAGATAACACTGCCAGGCCCCAGGCAGTGGCTGTGGGTTCTGGCTCACCAGCCCCCCTACCACTCCTGGCCCTGGCCCGCTCCCCTCATTCGCTCCCCCTGCCTGTCCGAGTAGAAACAGGCAGTGATCTCTGCCCCACCAGAGCCCCCATGAAGTCACAAGAGGCCCAGCAGAGCCCAGGCATCCCTGGAGGAGACACATTCAGCTCACAGCAGCCGTGGCTCATTCCTATGTGCGCTGTACCAGACCTGTGCCCAGGATGAAGGCCTGCAGCACGGGCAGAGAACCCTTCAATGCGCAGAGAGAAACCTCTGTCTCCTAGAAAGAAGCTGGAGGGACGCAGCCTGTGACGCGCCCCTTCAAAGCCACAGAGAACCTGAGCGCCACCATCCTCTGATGAGCCTGGGTCTCTGTGGTCCGGGATGCGCCCCGTGGCTCCAGGAATGCTCTCCCACCCGCCCAGCAAACAGCATGAAAACAAAGAAGTGCGTAAAATGTGTGCTTCCTGTCGTTTAAGGAAGCTTCCAGAAACACCACACAGCCCTAATGCCAGGTGGCCCTGCGTCCAGCAGAATAGCAGGTTCATGTTACCAAGAAAGGCAGGAGAGGGGGTGGGCCACCAGGATCTCATGCACGTGGCCCACCTATTCCTGTGTGGCATGAGTGTTGGCTCCGCCGTGCAGAGGGGGCAACGGTAGCCCACGGAGTTTCCCCATGTGTGTGCCAGGCCTCCGTCTGTGAGTGGCCAAGCATTCAGGTCACACTTGGAGCCCACACATGACCCTACTTCATGCCTCTGTGCTGAGCTCTCACCAGCGCTGATCTCAGCCCGGTCACTGCCTCCCTTCTCACCACCTGGCATTTCTTCTTCTTCCTCTTCAAGGGTGAGGGTAGGGTGTGATTCGGCCCCTGTGGTGGCAGAGCACAGCAGTGGGACGCTGAGGTTCACCCCTGCAAGCCCAGGGCTGCGGGGACAGTGTCTCTGCAGTGGGGGAGGAGAGGGGAAAGGATGGGGTCTCCCCCAAGGGGTGGCAGGACCATTCCCAAGCAGAGGACCCCCCCAAACAAAAACAGTTTGATCTCATCCAGCAACTGGTTATTTATTAACTCCATTGTTTTCAACATCACCCTTGGCCATAGCTCAAGAGCGGCTTTATTTTGCAAGCTGCCTTGTGCGCAGAGGCACATCCGGGGTTGATAATGCCACAGCCCGGGATATTTTGCTTCTTCCCTCTTGAAAGGGAAGATCTTGCTGCCACCCGGCCCTGCCTCGCTCTCCAGATGGGAAACTATGTGACCCTCACAACGGGGTTTTGGTTGGACACCTCGGGCCAGATTTCAGAGCTGAAAGGAACACAGGGCTGTGTCAGGGCCAAACGCATACTCTGGACAGCTGGGTATGATGTTTTGTCCTGTCCCTTAAGAAACAAAGCTGAAACCCAGCAAAGAATTGCTTTTAAATCAACTATTTGTTGGCACATGTGTCGTGTTAGTTAGAAACCATGTTTTTTGTGTTAAAATTAGATTTCCCTGGAAAGAACAATGGCAAAATCAAAGGAGACAAGTGTTTGGTGGGGCAGAAACGCACAAGCTCCTCTGCTCAGAACCCCTTGAGCCCGGGGAGCACCAAGCTGCCGGCGGAGCCTGGCTTCCTGGCTTGAGTCAGAGGACTGGGCTCCCGGCTCCACGCGAGCGGCAAAGTCGCCACCTGGGTCCCTCTGAGGCCACAGCACAAAGCCTCCAGCAGACACAGCACTGCTCTGGCCAAGCCTGTGCCCCGGCCAGGCTGATGCTACTGGAGGGTGCCCTGAGGGCCTGATGTCACTGGGTGACCCTGCCCGGGATGTGCCTCCCCACCCCGGACGCACGCAGGGCTCTTGCCGCCCCAGCACTGCCCTGCTGAGGGCCGGCACCTCCGTGCGGCCCCAGGCTCTGGCCACAGCCGGGGAGACCAGACTTGGAAGCTTGACCCAGGGCGGCTGTTGGTAGCCTGGCCTGAGAGCATGGCCTCAAGCCCAGTGTCTGTCCTGCCAAACAGATGCTCTTACTTGGGGCTTTTGGACGCAAAACACACAGAGAAGGATCCAGAGAGCAGAGGGAGAGAGAGACACGCGGAGAGCAGGCAGTGCGCAGAGGCTGTGAAGCAGAGGCCACGAGGCAGCGCAAACCGCTGGAGGGGCGACGGTGATCCTGAGGACAGGGAGTGGAGGGTGCAGACAAAGGTGGGCAGAAAGAGCAAGTCTGAAGCCGGACCTCCAAGCTGCTGCCACGTGGCCAGAAATGCCACTGTATGGAGAACAGCTCCTGCAGCTGCTCCCTGGCATAGGCCGCACCCCACATGCCCCTAGATATCCGCTCAGGTGTTAACATTCATATGTGCTTCGGAGGACATATTCCAGACTTGGGGACAGCAGGCATGTACACAAAGCATAGCTCTTTTTTATTTTTTCAGAGTTGTAGCCCATTCCCTACCTCTTCCAGGAAGCCCTCCCTGACTACCTCTTCACCCATAGTCCTCAGCCTACAGAACTTGTCCCTGAAGGTTCGTAGCCTCCTGTTAGAATCTAGCTCTTCACCTCCATGTTCCATCTCCCACCTTGGCCACAAGCTGTCCAAAGACCAGGATTGCTCTGGGTATCCGTAAGTCCCTGCAGCACTGAGTGAAGCCTGGAATGTGGCTAAGGATCAGGATGTACTAGTAGGCGGCCTGAAGGCTTTGCCTGCACAGCCCATGATGGAGTAGTATCTGCACTCCACCTGTGCCCCCAAGCAGGGAACATCAGTCCTAATGGCCCCTATGACAGAGATGAGGGCTCTCTAGGCCTTTGCCCTAGGCCAAACCAGGGAGTGGCCCTGACCCTGGCCTTAGGACGGGAGACAGGTGGCAGAGCCCAGCTGGTGAGTCTGGTGGTATTTCAGAAAGAGCCAGATGCACCAGCCAGGGGTTGAGGCTGGAGCAACTTGGAAAAGTAGGGGCGCTTTTCTCACTTCTCAGAGCTCAGTTAGTGCTCTCTACACTCTATACGCCTTGGCCATTAGCTAGGACAGTCTGTAAAAGAAACGGCCTGAGGGCTGCTTCCCACAGGCGAGGGGAGACAGGTGCTCCAGAATGTGGAACAAAGCGAGGCATACAGAGCAGGCTAGGGCTTGGCTGGGGTGAGGGCTTGCAGCTTCTCTTTCAGCAAGGCTGAGTCCTGTATCTCAGTGTCCCCACCAGCCAACACTAGGAGCAATGTGGAGGAGATGAGGTTTCTGGGGGCAGAAGATGGAGATGGGACATCAAGGGGAGTAGGATAATCTTTTGGGACCTGGAGGGGGCAGTATGAATGTGGGGGGCTGGGCTGGAGAAGGAGCCCTGCAGACACTAGTAGAGGAGCTTGGTTGGCCTCCCAGGAGGGGCCGACTCCAGGGTGCGTGGGGGCCTTGCCTTGCCTGCAAAAGGAAGAAGTTGCCACTATGTCTCAAGTAAGGAGGAGTGGTGAGGGCTGGCCCCAAGCGCCACAAAGGAAACCACTGGAGCTAACAGCCAGGGACAGGACAGATCAGAAAGGCAGGCTTTGCTATTTTTAATAGTCACCTGTACGGTCTGTAGTAGATGCTCAAAAACTTGCAGTTACTGATTCTCTCAGCAAGCCCATTTGGCGAGGGTTCCTGTTGCCCTTTTCAGGTGAGGAAACTGAGACCCAGAGGAATTACACGGGTAAGTGTGTAGGCAGAGATTTGGATCAGGCATCTCAGATTGACAAGTGTAGGCTCTTTCTACTTAGCCCTCAGTCCCATTGTGGAAATGGCCTCAGGTAGGACATGGGGTGGGAGGGACTAGTGAGCACCTAGGGCTAAGAACCCCCCTCACCTGGGTCAGGAGGAGCCCCTGGTCCACACACTACTCTGCTCAAGCACCATCTGGCCAAAGGGACTTGCCAGTTTCATCAAAATGTCCCCTCCAAGTCAGGCCCTCAGAGTCAGCGTCCTTTAAAATTTTTGTCTTCTTCATTTGGTGGAAAGGAATAAAACCTGGGAGTGAAAACTGATTGCAAAGCCCCAGCCCCAGGGGTCATTTGGGAGCCCTCCAGCCATAAGGAGCTGGCCCTGGCATGTCTCGTCCCTAGGCCTATCTGCACCCCTGATCGTCCATATGTAACCCAGTGTCACTGCCCTTCACTGACAGAAGATCTGGGGGTACCAGAGTGGTGAGTATCCACTCTAGAGAGCAGATAAGGTGCTGTCCGCCTCTATGTGGGAGACAAAGATGGGGAGAGTGACAGAGTGCTCGGGTCAACACCGGCACTGCAGCAGGCCAAGGCCAAGGACCCAGGCATCCACACGGTGGGCAGTGGCAGTACCAGAGCCAGGGAGTGCCGGGGCTGCAGAGCGGAATCCCACCACGGGCTGTGGCCTGGCCACACCTCACGCCAAGCCTCCCACCGCCTGGGGAGGACCTTTTGGTGGTGTCAGCATGGTGACCCCATCCCACGTGCCCTGCCTACGCTTGAGTGCCGGGGGCGACCGCATATGCCAAGACGAAAAGTCTACTCTTGAAGCTGGGGTGACTTAGGGTAGGCAGGACTGCTGTAACACACAGACCCCCAGAGTCACAGCCTAAACCCAAGAGAAATGTATCATTCTCCCATCAAATGGTTAAGGTTGGAGGTTCTGGGCTGATGGGGCTCGGCCCCCTGTGGTCCTTCAGGGATCCTGGCTGACTGGAAGCTTTGTGATATTCATCTGGGCACCTCAAAGGCCACCCTGGGCATCCACTCTGTGGAGGGGAAGTCAGTGGGAGGAAGGAGGAGCACAGAGGGTGTGCTGGGGAGTGTTCTGGAGCTGAGACTGGCACTGGTGCAGCTCACGTCTGTTTGCGTTCCTTGGCCTAGAACTCGGGCACATGGCCACCTCCAACTGCAAGGGGGCTGGGAAACGGAGCCTGGCAGACAGCCTTGTGCTGACAGCTCTGGCGCTACGGATGAAGAGGAGGGCAGGTGCATACAGGGGAGGGGTACAGGGAGGACGGCCTGCTCCCCTGTCCCTGCGGGGGAAGGGGAGGGGATGAAGTAGGAGAAGCCCCAGGCCTCCACCAAACACATTGCCAGGGGAACAATAGGCAGGGTTCCAGGCTCTCTGCCCCGCGCCCCTTCCCTGCCAGGTCAGCTTTCCCATTTGCCGCCCCACACCCCTGGAAGCATAGAAATTGTTGTTCTGATCTTTCTTAAATGGGCACCGATGGGTCTGGTTTCATTTGGCTCAAAGATGTCGTCCACGGGGACCATCTGCTTTGTCCCGAAGCCCAGGCCAGCCCAGGGTGCGGCCACAGGGGGCGCTGTGGGGAAAGCGCAAAGGATCACAGTGGATAAACCTCTGACTCCAGGCTCCATGCTGGGTGGGGCTCAGGGAGTCTGGTGCAGAGAGAAGATTCCAGAAAGACGAATCTAACAGACATAGAGCAGCAAGGAGGATGCTGTGATTGCAGAGGTCTGGAAGGGGAGGTAAGGAGCGCAGGTGAGAGGTCACCTAGAGGCCCTGGGGAGCAGGGGAGATGCTGTGAAGGGATGGAGAGCCCGTGCTCCTATCTAATGGGCGCCCCTGCAACAGCCACAGCCACCTGGCACCTGGCAGGATTTGACACCCAGCGTGGCCCCGTCTTCTGATTTGTCTAGAAAAGCCAGAAATGCAGAATGTGTGTGTGTGTGTCCATGCGAGCGAGTGTGTGTGTAGAGAAACAGAGAGAGGGAGGGAGAAGGTGAGGCTTTAGACACCAATGAAGGCTGAGTAAACTTTGCTGCAGGCAAGACTGAGTCCTAGGGTCCCCCTGGCACCCTCAATAGAGACTCACCCAGGGACTAAATGATAGGATTCAGAAGGCTCTGGCCCCGGGGACTGGAAGCTTTGGCAGCCTGGTTTGTGACGGAGGGGCCTGGTGGCTAGACAGAATGGGCTGGCTTCTCCATTCCAGGTGCCTGTCTTTGGCCACTAATTCTCACAAGAAGCCGCTGGGGAAGCTGTGGTGACCCCCCTTCCCACAGCCGAAAAGGCTGCGCTCAGAGAGCTGTGGCCACTGTGTGAGGTCACACAGCTCACAAGCAGCCCTGGGGGGCTGTGCTGGGCCTTAGGGGTGGTGGGGACCAGACCCTCTGCAGGGAGGAAGATAGAACTCAGAGCAGGACAGTGATT
>PJEM01013479.1:22291-40689 GCA_004023845.1 Helogale parvula | reverse complement strand
GAGGTGAGGCGATGACAGCGGTGGTCAGCGCTGGGAGACAGACGTGGCCTTGCAGGCTGTGATGACTTGGGCTCTTTGTGCCAGATGGGAGCTGCTGTGGGGTTTTCAGCAGAGCAGGGATGGGACCTGGCTTGTGTTTTAACAGGGCTGCTCTGGCGACTGCGCTGGAAATAGACTGTAAGGCAGCAGAAGTGGAGACAGGTAAAGTAATCATCCAGGTGAGACATGTTGGTGGCTTATGCCATCCGCTGGGTTCAAGTGCTGACTTGGGGAACCTGTCTGTAGGATCATGGAGGGAATTGAGCAGGGTAGCTTTTAAAGGTGGGAGTGGACAATGTTTTGACTAGTTGTGCTTCAATTTGGCTTCAAACTCCCTTGGAACTGGCCATGTATGTTCCATTCTAGGACACACACACACACACACACACACACACACACACACACACACTTAGTCCCCCAGGTTTTTCTTAGAAGAGCAGAACCCCAGCGGGGAGGCTGTTGCTTCAGGACTGAGAGCATGAATTTAAGAATCCCTTTAGGGGTCCGAGGGAATCTGGATCCAAGGGCCTTGGTACTTGGTGGGAGGATCGGACTCCAGGCCTGGCGGGCAAGTAGGAAAGAAGGCTGCCTGCTCTTTAACTGATTAGCTGCTTCAGTTTCCCCTTCAGCAGGTGCTTGCACCTGGTGGCAGGTTCTGGAAGATTTCAGGACCCAGAGGGAGAGTGAAGTCCCTTCCATCTGCCTTATCCAATGACCCCATCGGTACTTCCTGGTGTGCCCTGAGCAAAAATCTGGAAAGACCTTGCCCCTCCCCTCCTATGCTCCGGGTCTGTTGGCTGTGCCATGAAGGTGTTTAAGGTAGGGATCTGTGGGTGCAACTGGGCAGGAGCCTTTTTGGAGAAGGGAAGAAACCGTGTACTTTGGAAGCTTGGGATGGGAGTGACAGCAAGACACCAGGGATAGGGCTAGAGGGGCTTTTGCAATGGAGACCTTCAGTCCACTCTAGAGTCCCAGGGACATTCACAAGCTTTCAAAAGGTCCCAGACGGGCCGGTGTTCAGCAGGCCAGGATTCTGTTCCTGGGTGTCCCACCGCGGAGCTTGAGCAAGGCCCTGTCCCCTCTGGATGGCATCTTTGAAGTAGAAGGTGGGCCCAAGTGACCTCCAAGGTCTTCTAGCTTGAACCTGAGGAACTGCGGCTTAGCCAGAGCCTGCCTCTGCCTCCACCCTGAGCCAGCTCCGCAGAGGGCGACGAACGCTGATGCAGGAGAGCGCGCTCTGAGTCACCTCTTTAATAATTCACTCGGTGTCTCCCAAGGGATACAAAAGCTGCTGTCCGGCTGGCAGGGCTGGAGCGTGGGGCCCGCTGACACCCTGGACGCGCGCGCCACCCTGCGGTCGGTCGTAGCACTGCAGGCTGCTCTTTGGTTTAACGGGTTCTTTTGGGGGGTGTGGGACAGCAGTGACCAGGCAGCCGCTCAAGGAGCTGCGCGTCTCTCTCGGTCCCAGTTCTTGCTTGTCCCCGCAGTCCCTTCCTGAGCAGCTCTTGTTGGAATAAAACAACTGTTGTCTGACTGCTACGGCTAGGACTTCCATTACTATGTTGAATAAAAGTGCTAAGAGTGATCATCCTTGTCTAGTTCCTGACCTTAGGAGAAAAACTCTCAGTTTTTCACCACTGAGTATGATGTTAGCGGTGGGTTTTTCACATATGGCTTTTATTATGTTGAGGTATGTTCCCTCTAAACCTTTTCTGTTGAGGGTTTCTATCATGAATGGATGTTGTAATTTGTCAGATGCTTTTCTATTCATCTATTGAAATGATCATATGGCTTTTCTTTTTTCTCTTGTTGATATGATGTATCACACTGATTGATTTGTGAATAATAAACCACCCTTGTATTTCAGTAATAAATCCCACTTTGTCATGGTAAATAATTTTTAACGTATTGTTGGATTCAGTTTGCTAATATTTTGTTAAGGATTTTTGCATCTTCATCAGAGATATTGGTCTGTAGTTTTTTTTTTATGGTGTCTTTATCTGGCTTTGGTATCACGGTAATGCTGGCCTCACAGCTTTTGACACACCCCATAGATTTTGTACTGTTGTGTTTTCATTTTTGTCTCCATGTATTTTTAAATCTCCTCTTTGATTTCTTGGTTGACCCATTCATTATTTAGTAGCATGACATTTAACCTCCATAGATTTATGCTCTTTCCAGATTTTTTCTTGTGGTTGACCTCTAATTTCATAACATTGTGGTCAGGAAAGATGCATGGTATGACTTTGATTTTTCAAAATTTATTGAGACTTCTTTTATGGCCTAACATGTGGTCTATTCTGGAGAATGTTCCATGTGAACTTGAAAAGAATGTGTGTTCTGATGTTTTAGGATGGAATGTTCTGTTAGATCTATCTGGTCCAGTGTGTAATTCAAAGCCAATGTTTGTTTATTTTCTGTTTGGGCGATCTATCTATTGATGTAAGTGGGGTGTTAAAGTCTCCCTATTGTATATTACTATCAATTACTTCCTTTATGTATGTAAGTACTGTTTCATGTATTTGGGTGCTTCCATATTGAGTGCATAAATATTTACAATTGATATATCTCTTTGCCGGATTGTTCCCTTTATGATTATATAGTGTCCTTCTTTGTCTCTTGTTACAGGTTTTATTTTAAAGCCTGTTTTGCCTCTCCTCCAATTGCATTCTCTCTCTCGCTCTTTCTCTAAAAAAGAGGGGAGGCACCTGGTGGCTCAGTTGGTTGAGCGTCTGACTCTTGATTTTGACTCAGGTCATGATCTCAGAGTTGTGTATTCAGTCCCGCGTTGGGCTCCTCCCAATAAGCCTACATTCAAGGCAATTTTTGATAAATATGTACTTATTGCCATTTTGTTATTTGTTTTATGGTCATTTTTGTAGTTATCTGTTCCTTTCTACTTGTTCTCTTCTTTCATGGTTAGTTGGCTTTCTTTAATGATATACTTGGATTCCTTTCTCTTTATTTTTTGCATATCTATTACTGGTTTTTGATTTGTAGTTGTCCTTTGGTTTGATAAATTTTGTTGAATGAATAAATTACAAGCAGGTGGTTGGTGTCCTCAATGAGAACAACATAAAGGGTCGGATAGTCTAATTAAACGGCTGTAGTGAGGTCATGTGATGGCTACGACATGAGGAATTTTGGAAAATAGGTACATTTGGGTTTTCACTACGGAAGGGGTAGCTGAAGGGGGCTGGAGGGGAGGGTCACCGGTGATGAGAAGGCTGATGTATGAAGAGCCTATTCTTCCTTCCAAGTCTTTGTGATCATATCTGGTGATCATACATGCATGCAGATGTTCCTGTTTGTCCTCACTTTTGTCTGTTTCACACCCAGCTTTCCCTCCTCGCAGCGGCCTGGGCCTTCAGACCCACTGCCGGACACTTGGTTGTGGACCTACCAGAGGCACTAGCCACACGGAGGCGGCAGCTTTCCGTAGACTTTGTTATAAACTCTTCCTCTTTGCTGACTTAAGGAGCTAAACGTACATATAGCTTCTTGGATTTTCCTTTAGGTTCTGACTTGTCCGTCACACCAGTGCTTCAGGGGAACTCATCAGTAACCCTTACTCTAACCTCCCTTCTGGACCTTCGCTTCCCCACTATTCCCATCATTTTGTGAGGCTTAATTTCCCATAATGCCCAGAATGAGCCTGTTGCCCTGTTGACTGGCGCAGTTGTGGCTGACTTGTCCTCTCGGGCGTTACAGCCACCAGAGAAGATGGTGTAGCTTTGGGGAGGAAGAAGACTATGATCCTTTAGGCTAAGTCTCCAGTGACTGAGGCACCATGAATAAAAGGTCATTACATGACAGCAACTGAGAGGGAAGAAGGGTGGCAGAGTCAGTGGGTGGAGAAGGAAAGGAAAGTGCAGGAGATTTCTCATGCAGCTGGCAGAGCAGTGACCTGAGAAGAGCGCTTCGGAATGGGAAGAATGCTCACCCGTGTCTCACCCTTAGGTGAGAACCAAGCCTCAGGATAAGGACGTTGAGAGAACTTCCAGGTGAGAGAGCCAGGCTGAAGAGCGATTTTATACACAAGGAGTGGCTGAATGATGCAATGCTGAATGCTTAGCATCTAACAAGTTGTGTGACTAGGGAACCTTTCTACCCTCTCTGCCTTAGGTTCTCTATCTGCTCAATGAAATTATGACACTACTACCTCATCGAGCTGTTGAATAAATTAAATGAACTAATATAGTTAATACTGTGAAGAACAGTCCTCTCTTAGAGTACTGCTTGAAAAATAATACATGCTCACTAAAGGGTTTTTTAAAAAAGATTTCATCCGGGATTTCTCAAAATTCTGAACGGTCAGTAGGGTTGGAATTATTATCCCCAGTTGAAGAATGTGATAACCTGAGAGATTCAGGAGGTTACCACGACGCTCCGTTAGGATCAGAGCTCTGACAAGTCCCCAGCTTCCTGACGCTCTGGTCAACGAATTTTCTACCACCGCACACTGCATTAAGGGCTTCTGCGAAGTGCTGAGAGAACAGACCAGATGGTAAGCAGGGCTGCATTGGCCAGGAAATTCTCTTTTTCATCAAATCACACCTTGGCAGAGCCCTCAGTTGCGGCAACCCTGCCTAACAGTCACCCAGACTGTTCGCCACCAGCCCCTTTTCACCGTGGCTGATTCCAGTTCCGTCCCCTGCTTGATCCTGGAAGCGAGCTGGTGAAGATTTAATCTGCCCTCGGTCTGACCCAGTACATTCCACTGAGTTCCTGCTGAGCATAATGTTCAGACAAACTATTGATCTGATTAGCCCAGGCGCCTCCTGCTCTGGTCGGCCCCCTGCGGCGCTAATAGAATGGGAGGGAGATTAAATTAGCAATGATGCTGAGATGGGGGAGCTGCTGAAATGCGTTTACAAATGGATTTTTAATATAAAAAATAAGGGCAATTGACACTGGCAATTAGGATGTAATGAAGGCCCTTGTAGCTAGAGCTGCTGATAAGAGGGTAATAAATTGAAGACTGAGAAACTCCCAAACCAGCAGACTCTGAGAGCAAATATCTAAAGATATTCCTATAACCAGTAACCGGGGGCTTTTCTTTGCCTTTGGTTGCAGTGAGCAAAGTGGGGAGCGGACAAGCAAAAGCAGAACCTTCTGGGAATATCATGAGGGGGGCAGAGCAGAATGAGACCCTTTTAGCAAGTCAGAGCAGGGCTGGGGGCACTTAGCAAACAGTGATGGCGAAGTGCCTGACTCACAAGCTGGTTAGTGAAAGCTCGGGGAAAGAGCGCGCTCAGTGGGGTTGATGATAATATGGTGATAATATTCCATGGAAAACCATCTGAAACTAATCTTAAAAAGTAATTACGGCTGGGTTCAGGAATCTGAACTATCACCTGGCTGCAAAGCCCTGGCTGCATTTTTTTTAACAACAGCATTATTGAGATAGAAGTCACATACCATAAAATTCATTTTAAAGTGTACCATGCAGTGTCTTTTTAAAACATATTCACAGTGTTGCAACAATCACCACAATCAATTTAAGAACATTTCATCACCCCAAAAATAAACGCTGTGCTCTTTAGCAGTCATCCCCCATTCTCCCCTCCCCTGAGCCATGAGCAACCACTAATCTGCATTCTGTCTCTATGGATTTGCTTGTTCTGAACATGTCATATAAATGGAATCATACAATATGTGGCTTTGTGAGTCTGGTTTATTTCACTTAGTATAATTTTTCAAGGTTCATCCATGTATTAGTAATTCATTCTTTTTTTTGGCTGATTAATATTCCACCGTATTCCATTTGTATATCCATTCACACATTGATGGACATTTGGATTGGTTCCACTTGGGTGATATTATGATAATTACCCTATAGATATTTATGTACATGTTTTGTGTGAACATATGTAATTTCTTGTGGATATATATCTTGGAATTGAATTGATAGATCATATGATAACACTCTGTGTTTAACTTTTAAAAGAACTTCCAAATTCTTTCCCACTGTGGCTGCATCACTTTCTATTCCTACCAGTAATGTACAAGAGTTCCAATTTTTCACACCCTTAACACTACTTGTTATTTTCCATTTTTACAAAATGATAGCCATCTTAGTGGGTAGGTAGTGGGATCCCGTTACGGTTCTGATTAGCATTTCCCCAGTGACTAAAGATGGCGAAGCATGTTTTCATGGGCTTATTGGACATCTGTAGATCTTCTTTGGAGAAATGGTCTCTGTAGATACTTTGCTGTATTTTTAATTAGGTTATTTGTTTTTTGTTTTGTTTTTGAAAAATTTTTTAATGTTTTATTTATTTTTGATACAGAGAGAGACAGAGCATGAGAGGGGGAGGGGCAGAGAGAGGAGGAGACACAGAACCGGAAGCAGGCTCCAGGCTCTGAGCTCGCTGTCAGCACAGAGCCTGACGCGGGGCTCGAACCCACGAACGTGAGATCTGACCTGAGCTGAAGTCGGAGGCTTAACCGACTGAGCCACCCAGGCGCTCCAGGTTATTTGTTTTTTTATGGTTGACTTGTAAGAATTATTTATGTATTCTGGATAGTAGACCTGTATCAGATATATTATTTGCAAATATTTTCTCCCATTCCGTTTCTCGATAGTATCCTTTGATGCACAAAATCTTTAATTTTGATGAAGTCCAACTTACTTCTTTTGTATCTTGGATTTTTGGTGTCATCTGACTGCTTTTCAAGGCAGTAGTTCTAATATTTTCTATCCTATGACCACCTCAGCTCTATCCCCAATCATTGTATTAAAGGTCATTGGTCTGAAACAAAGAAATTAAAAACTTATTTTTTTCCTGAGAACACACTGATATGCTCACAGATATTATGTTGTGATATTGCACAATGGATGGAGGGAGGCTGTAGCCAATTGTATTTCCATAACTTTGCAACACAAACACACTCAAATATTCCCATTAGTAACTGAAGGTTGTAATAACACCATAGAAGAAATGTGACCTTCACAGTGGTTGAATGATACAAAGACGGGACCTTTTCAAATGACTCTAGTATTGATGTCAATAAATGCGATTGCTCTGATGAAAGCACTAACAGCAAAAATAATATTGGTAATCATAACAACTGATATGAACACTCTGGTTCCCACCAAGGCCAGTCTTAGATTAAGAACCTATATTGTATTTCCCTCTGTGTTTCTGCTCCATATCTTTGAGACTGTCCTACTTGACTTTTCCCCCTTGCTTTTTAAATTAGTTATTATTTAAATTACAGTTAGGTAACACAGTGTAATATTGGTTTCAGGTGTACAATTTGATGATTCAACACTTCCATACAACCCCCATCTTAGTGGACAGGTAGTGATGTGCTCATCACAACAAGTACTGTCCTTCATTCTGATCACCTATTTCACCCATCTCTCCATCTCCCTTCTGGCAACCATTAGACCATTCTCTCTAGTCAAAAGTCTGTTTCTTGGTTTGCTCTCTCTCTTTCCACTCCCCCCATGTGTATTTGTTTTGTTTCTTAAATTCCACATATAAGTGACTTTTAAAGCCCAGCTGACCTCTCCCATGAAGCTTTCCCTCGTTTCTCCCATCCTTAACCTTCAGATGTAGCCTGAGGTGAGGAGCACTAGTCAACTGCAGATGGAACAATGACTTGGAGGAGCCCAGGGCTTAGGATGAGGAGGTAGAGGTAGAGAGAGTCTCCAGATTGGAGAGCCAGGCTGAATATATACACCTTATGGACTATATATGCATATACCTACATATTGAGAGAGTGAAGCAAGCAAGAGTACAAGTGGCAGGGAGGGAAAGAGGTAGAGGTAAAGAGAGAGAGAGAGAGAGAGAGAGAGAGAGAGAGAGAGAGAGAGAGAGAATCCTAAATAGTCTCTATGCTCAGCACAGAGCCCACAAGATTGTGACCTGAACTGAAATCAAGAGTCGGATGCTTATCCAACTGAGCCACCCAGGTTCCTCTAAGCTGAAGACTTTAATTCTGTAGACAAGGAGTGGTCAAAAATTGCAATGGTAAAATGCTTAGCCAACAATATGCTGTCTAACCTTGGGATAATGTTTACTTTCTCTGTGCCTCAGTGTCCTTATCTGTTCAATGAGATTATGGTAGTACCTACCTCATAGGTCTCTTAAGGAAATTAAATGACTTAGTACATGTGAAGGACTAAGAACACTAGTTCCTTATAGCTTGACAAGTAATACACACTCTCTAAAGGCTTTATGTATTTATTTATAAACTTCATTTGCTTAAAATCTCAGGCTCCTGACATGAGATGCCCAGGGGCAGGGCCCACGAAACTCAGGTTTTGTCCCACGAGGACTTCTCATCAATGCTATCAACCGCATAGAGCAGACTGGAATATGTTCAGTTGCAGGGCCTCCCGTACTAATGCAGTGTTTTTGGTAACACTTGGACTTAAAATACGGAGCAGACATTTAAAAAATTTAAGTGTACTGATAAACTATTAGAATTAATGAGCAAACCCTTCGTATATATCAGCAACAAACACATAGAAAAAAATTTAATTATGTCATTTACGATAGCAACAACAAAAATCAATTACACAGGATTAGTATAACAAAAGATGTGCAAGATCTCTAAACTGAATACTACAGAACATTGCTGACAAATTACAGAAGACCTAGAGAAATGGAGATATATATCATGTTCATGGATTGGAAAGATCAATATTATTAAGATGTTAATTCTCCCCAAATTGATCTACAGACCCAATGTGATTCCAATAAAAAAAAAATCACAGGAGGATGTGTGTGTGAGTGTGTGTGTGTGTGTGTGTGTGTGAATTGACAATTTGATTGTGAAATTCATATGGAAATGTGAAGGACCAAGAATAGCTGAGATAATTCCGAAGAAGAACAAAGCAACGGCACTTATAGCACTAGATATCAAGATTTGTAAAGCCACAGTAATTATGTCAGTGTATTATTGTCACAAGGATAGGCAAAACAACTGAGCAATGGAACAGAATAGAGTCTAGAAACTGAGCCAACTTATGTCAATTGATTAATGTCAAAGACCATACTGCAGTTCAGTGGAGACAGGATAGCCTTTTTGGGAAATGGCGCTAGCCATCTGGATATCTGCATGGGGGAAACTTTGTTTGGACTACACCTGACACTATCTGCAAAAATTGACTCCAGATGTATTAATATTCAAATGTGAAAGGTAAACCCAATACATCTGACAGGAAATAAAAGAACGTCTTCATGACTTTGGATCTGTCCAACGTAAGGCTCAGTTCCTTCCATGCATTCATTCATTTAATTCTCACAATAGCCCATATATCTGCTCCATTTTATGGTTAAGGAAGAACCACAAAACCGAATGAGCTTCAGTTCCGGAAGGCCTTCGAAAAACTAGAACTCATGTGGCACTATTAAAATGAATTAAGCCACTGAAATATCAAGGTTTATTTGTTATGGTAACTAATATACATTACTATAGACTAAGTGTTTCATATGTTGAAACCTAACCCCCAAGGTGATGGTATTAGGAGGTGAGGCCTTTAGAAGGTGATTAGGTCTTAAGGGTGGAGACTCCATGAACGGGATTAGTGACCTTATAAAAGAGGCCCCAGAGGCGTCTCTTATCCCTTCCTCCAGGTGAGGACACAGCAGAAAGACAGCTGTCTAAAGATCAGGAAGCAGGCTCTTGCCAGACACCAAATCTAATGCCATCCTGATCTTAGAATTTTCAGCTTCCAGAACTGTGAGAAATACATTTCTGCTATTTATAAGCCACCCAGTCTGTGGTATTCTGTTCTAGTGACCCAATCAAACAAAATTATGCACTAATGAAAACACTCCCTTCAGTTTGTTCCGGGAGTGGGCTGGAGGGCGGAGCTGCCAGGACAGCTGGAGCACGGCAGTGTCCGGCTGCATCCATGCTTGGAGGTGGAGATCAGAGAACGCTGGCTGCCTGCTCCCGAGATCCTCGGTGCCGCACGTCCCTGATGCCCACACATGCACGCTCTGCTTTGGTTTCAGGTGTGAAGAGGATCCTTGGGGTCTTCCTTGGGGAGGATACCATAGCCTTTCCAAGTATCAGTTGGCCACTAGAGAAGGGGTATTCAGGCTTTCAGAGAAGCCATTATTCGTATGGAGCACTATGTTATGGGTGAAGGAGGTAATGACCCATTTCTGACCAATTTGGGCGATGAGATAAATGGGAAGGCCAGGTGTGTCACCCAGGAGATATGGTGCTAGAGGTGGTGGTGGTGGCTGTGTTCTGAGATTCCATTGTGTGAACATGTGTGTGTACACACGCACACACATACACACACTTCTTGCAATGACCCTGTGAAATAGGTACTGTAATCACCCCTGTTTTATCGAAGAGGAAACTGAAATGCAGAGATGAACATTTTGCTCAGCATCACACAGCTAATCAGGGCTGGATACATGGTACATCTATTGACTGGGTGGTTTGATAGAAACTATTTTCTGTAAGGTGTAGACCCATACTTAGGGAAGGACTAGATATGTAACCCAGGTATATCTGACTTACTGTTTTTGATGTGGCCATGCTAGACACCTGTATGTGAATGTGAGGGCCTGTGAAGAGGACTTTTGAGAATGGGGCTATGATTTGAGGGTTGGGATTGTTAGGTTGAGTGGGAGTCTTCCCCTGGAGACAGAGTACTTTTCCGTAGGAAAGAAGGATGGTAGCTATAACATATAGAGGTCCAGGGCCCAGGATAGAGTATGTAATTATGGCAAGGATATCTGCCCATCCAATATGACCTTGTGCTGTGACCTTGGGAAAGGGGGTGTGTCTACGATGATGTCAATGTATTGTTCTGGGTAATGTGCGGTTGGGACTAGGTAGTGAAGTCCTTGGGGTTTCTCAGTTCTACCTTTGGAATGAATTCTGTTATCTTTAGTGGTGGCATCCTGGGGACACTGGGATCAGTGAAGGACAGTGTTGGACCAGATATAGAGGCCCTAGAGGTCCCCAGGGCTATTATTTGAGTATCAAATGGCCCTGGGTGGCCTGCTATGGTGGAAACAATATTGAGTACTCTTTTTCCTAGCCAAGACTTACCATTGACTCTTTTGTGTGCCATCCCTTACACTTTGCCCCTTTATGGACTGCCCCAGAGTGCTTGGCATCTTGGCCAGGCATAGTGTTCATCCTGCTGCATTGTCTCAGACATCTACCATATTGGTTGAGTGGCCTCAGTGTTCTGAGACTATTCAGTTCATGGGCTGTGGAGGCTACTGCTGTCCCTTGGAATGATGACTTGGGTAATTGCCCTGCAGCCTGGAATAAGCTGAGCGTTGGGGTTTGTCTCACGGCTGCCGCCTCAGCCTATGGAGAAGAGCAGGGCCTTTCTCTCCCAGTGCCAGGCAGGGTCAACAGTCTCAATCAGGCCCAGTTTCCATGAGAAGCCAGCTCAGGGACGTAGCCTCCAGGGTGGCTCTGAAGAGCTGGTTTCCATGACCTTATGGGGAGTTGGGTCAAGGTGGAGAGCAACATTGCTTACCTCATGGAACACAGTCCAATGGAAGGGTGCAGCAGCAGAAAGTCCCCTTCAGCCTCTGGAGGTGATGTGCTTTGGGGCTGCTTGGGGTGGAAAAGGGGAATTGCAGTGGCAACTTTGCCTGCTTCCAGCCCCCAGGCCAAGGGCCATAGTCACGGAGGAGGAGCCCTGGCTAACACCTCCCAGCTTCCTCTCAGCCAAGCCTTTCCTCTTCCAACTTCACTGATCTTCAGTTCACTCCTGCTGGCCTTCATTCTGCCAACACCCTAACCTCTCTCCCATTTGTGACCTGGTGTCAGGCTGTTTGCTTCAGGGCTGACCTAGAATCCTGCCTGCACATAGGAGGGGTCCTTATGGACAGGTCAAGCTCCAAGGACCTCACTGCCAGGCCTCCGTACCCAGCCTGTGCTTCATTCACTCCCCTGGCTCTAGGAGGTGATGAGGCACAGCACTTCCTGAGACCTCCCCAGCTCCGGTCTGAGACAGAATCCTCCGACGGCTTCCTCCTTAAACTCTATTGGTGCAGTGGTGCCACCTGGTGGTCAGAGTGCCACATATTTCCGTAGAGGGGAGTCCAGCGCTCCAGCTCCAGAGAGCTGTGCCCAGCCGGGCTTGAGGGTGCATGCTTCAGTCAGGTGCTGTCCCCTCCTCCACTTCGTGGCAAGAGGCAAACTGCATGTCCAGACATCAGCGGCAGTCAGCTCCAGGGGGGTTGCCTTATGAGCCCAGCTCTAGCTCGTTGGAGGATTTGGACCTGGTTCCTTTCACAGCCAGGCTGCTCCTCCATTCTGAAAGCAGAACGTGTAGTGGTCCTGCCCTTTAAGATGAATCTGAGAAGGCCAGCCCTTGACATGTAGGAGGCAGGATGAAGGAGTCATTACACCACAGAAATTCTGCATCTTGCCTTTGGGCTCACACACAAAGACTCCAGCCTTTATTTCCTGTGGGTACTGCAACAAAGTACCAAAGACCAGGTGGCTTAAAACAACAGAAATGTATTGTTTCTCAGTTCTGGAGGCCAGAAGTCTGAAATCAAGGTATTGGCATAATTGGTCCCCTCTGGGAACTGAAGAGCAATCTGTTCCCCACCTCTCTCCTAGTTGCTGGTGTTTGGTTGACAACCATTGGCATTCCATGATTTATAGATGAATCACTCCAAGCTCCACCTCCATCTTCACATGGTCTTCTCCTCTCCTTTTGTTTTATAAAGACACTTGCAATTGGATGTAAGGCTCACCTGAAGCCAGGATATTCTCACCTTGAGACCCTTAACCTACTGACATCTATAAATATCCTTTTTCCAAATAAGGTCATGTTCACAGGCTCCTGGTCGACATATCTTTTGGGAGCCGCCATTCACTACACTGCCAGGCTCATGCTAGGAAGGCCTCAGGAGCACACATCTACACACTGAACCCCTCTAGCCCTTTAGGACCCATAGAAAATCAGTGTACAGACAGGAGCATCTAGTAACTCTGGACACACCCACAGAGCAGCTTTCTGGCTGCTGTCAATAACAGAGGGACCGGGAAAATTGATGCCAGAAGAGTGGATGTGTCACCAGGCTAGGCGTACACTGCCGCAGTGCCAGTCATTCCCTGTGGCACCGCCCAGTTCACAGGGTCCTGACTCTGCCACTGGAACTCACCTTGTCCATTGGTACTGGTGAGGCAGGAGTGTATATGTGCCTCTCATTAACCAGAGCAACTCAACTGACTTGTGCCTCATCTATAAAATGAAGACTTCTATTAGTGCCTACTATTACTATCTCAGCAGAACTATTCGGGGTATAATCTGGGGCTCAGTGATGGTACCTTAGAAGGCTCCAAATACCAGACCCAGATGTCATCTGAACCAACAAACTTCAAGTTGACATAAGGAGACATTGAAGACAAGTACTGTGTTAGGCAGAATAATGGCTCCGTGAGATCGTCATACTATTTCCAAACCATGTGAGGACAGTACCTTCCCTGGCAAAAGGGACCTTGCAGCTGTGATTATGTTAAGGATATTGAGCTGGGGAGATTGTTCTGGATTATGTAGGTGAGCTCTATATGTAATCATGGGGGTCCTTATAGGAGAGAGACACTAAGGTCAGAGTCAGAGAGAGACAAGAGTGAGATCAAGAGATGTGAAGGTGATCCACCACCAGCTTTGGATATGGAGGAGGGGCTCTTGAGCCAAGGCATGCAGGTAGCTTCTAAAGCTAGAAAAGAGAAGGAAACAAAATCTCCCCTAACAAGAAATGTAGCCCTGCTACATTCTACCCAGTTTAAACTTCTGACCTCCAGAACTCTAAGAGAATACATTTATGTGATCTAAGTCACTGATTTATGGTAATTTGTTAGGAGACAAATACACATTCCTATTGTTGTGGGTACCAGGCTCCCACAGAACCAGGCCTTTATGCTCATTTCTGAATGAAAGCCCCTGACTCAGATAAGTCCTGCAATCCTTCTGCCTATGTTTCAGAGAAACATGCCATTTGCAAACCAGAGGCATTTGTAGTCGCAGAGGTAGAAAGATGGCCGTGACACTATGACCCGTTAGATGCAGTATCGCACAACTGACTGGTGTGCAGGGCCTGTGGACCACTGAGCACATGCGCTCCCTCTCAGAGTCCTAGACTCCAGGGACTTGCAAGCCGAGCATTCTCCCACACCAGCCACAGCCCGTTTTCACATTCTCCGGAAGGAAGCCACGTACATCAAAGGCATAAATGAACAATGTTGATTTACCAAAGATTTCACACGGGAGATGGAAGAGGACTTTATGTCACATGTCCTAAAGCACTCCATCAAAGATCAGTGTCTTCTCTCCCAGCCTCTCCACACAATGGCTGTTCCAGGTACTATGGCTGATCTTCTTAGAGGGAAAGAAACACTTATAAATATCTAATGGAGGGGCATCTGCGTGGCTCATTCGGTTGAACAATCTGACTTTGGCTCAGGTCATGATCTTACGGTTAGTGAGTGTGAGTCCCACATTAGGCTCTCCTCTGTCAATGCAGAGCCTGCTTTGGATCCTCTGTCCCTCTCTCTGTGCCACTCCCCCAGTCATGCTTGCTCTCTCTCTCTCTCTCAAAATAAATAAAACCATTAAAAAATTAAATATCTAACGGACAGCTTTATCTTGCTACATATATGACCCTCAAGGGGTCATGAAGTCCTTCAGCATTGTATCAGGGGTCAGGGCTTGTCATGAAAAAACCTGTGGAACTCTCCTGGGACAGGATTCCTGGGGATACACCCTGAATGTAGACACCCATGCAGAGCCTCCTGACTCCCACTGACCCTGAACATTTTGGAAAAGCTCTACAGGCTGGCAGTCTTTATGAAACAGAATGGCTCGGGGGCGGGGGGCACTGTCATTTCTGAAAGGACAGCAAGTAGAAGGCAGTCTTCTGTACGCATCCCAGCCAGTTGGAAAATAGTGATAATCAGGATACTGACAGCTGCCTTGCATGGAGCACTTACTACATGCCAGTCACCCTGCGCAAAGATGAACACAGATCGACAGATTTATATACACTGTCTCATTTAATGTTCATAACTACCCTGTGAGGTAGATCCTGTGATTCTCCCTGCTTGACAGACGGAAGGAACTGACACACAGAGAGGCTGAATCACACAATAAGTGGCAGAATTGGAATTTCAGCGTCACATTCGTCTGCCTCTTTAGCTATGCCAGCCTCTGAGATCCCAAGCCGACCTCCTTGGCCTGTCTGTGATCCCGGAACCCGGCCCCTTGCCAGCAGGAATGCTCAGAGGCCTCTGCAGTGCAGGGCCTTGGAGCGATGCCAGAGGATGAGACAGCTTCTTTTCCTGGGTGTGGTGTACGTGCTTCTTCCTGCTGACGGGGCACTGGGCTGGCGTCCAGGACACCCAGGAGCACTCACTCCCCCTCTCCTCATCCCCGCGGTACTGCCCGCCCTCACCTACTTTCTAGGCACATTCAGCGGGAATTGAAAAGGGCAGTTTCCTGGCAAGTTCTGAAGATGCCCTAGCTGGCTTTCTAGCAAATTCAACACCTCCTCCTGGGCAGCTTTCCAGAGAATTTATTGGCAATCTGGTGGATGGTTTGCTGCTTTCCAGCATCAGCCTGCTGGCAGTCCGGTGGGAGGCTCCCAGCCCAATGCCCTTCTCCACCACGCAGGGGGCTGTACTCACACCCTCTGCAGTGAGTTCTGACTTCAATCCTCGGGGCAGTCCCTGCCCTCTTCCCTGTTCCTTCCTTGGGTACTCTCTCTTAGCCCTAGTATATTCTTTAAAGCCCTCTTTTATTCCCTTTTAGTAGCTAATTCTCTATAAATAGTCATAATCTTTTAATAGTAAATCTTCCTTATTTAAGTTACTGTGTATTTTTTGTCTCTTTCCTGGCTGAGCCCATGATTGGACATACTTATTAACTGTATTTGTCTGTATGGTGAAATAAATGCTATTATGCAATAACTCTTTTTTCCCCTCATGTTCATTTTTTATATAGTTTATTGTCAGATTGGTTTCCATACAACACCCAGTGCTCTTCCCCACAAGTGCCCTCCTCCAGCACCACTGCCTTTTTCCCCCCCTCCCCCTTCAACTTTCAGTTCGTTTTCAGTATTCAATGGTCTCTCAAGTTTTGCGTCCCTCTCTCTCCCCAACTCTCTTTCCCTCTTCCCCTCCCCCTGGTCCTCCATTAGGTTTCTCCTGTTCTCCTGTTAGACCTATGAGTGCAAACATATGGTTTCTGTCCTTCTCTGCCTGACTTATTTCGCTCAGCATGACACCCTCGAGGTCCATCCACTTTCCTACACATGGCCAGATTTTCGTTCTTCTTCATTGCCATGTAATACTCCATTGTATATATATACCACATTGTATATATATACCACATCTTCTTGATCCATTCATCAGGTGATGGACATTTAGGCTCTTTCCATGCTTTGGCTATTGTTGACAGTGCTGCTATGAACATTGGGGTACATGTGCCCCTATGCATCAGCACTTCTGTATCCCTTGGATAAATCCCCAGAAATGCTATTGCTGGGTCACAGGGGAGTTCTATGGATAGTATTTTGAGGAACCTCCACACTGTTTTCCAGAGCGGCCGCACCAGTTTACTTTCCCACCAACAGTGTAGGAGGGTGCCTGTCTCTCCACACCCTCGCCAGCATCTGTAGTCTCTTAATTTGTTCATTTTAGCGACTCTGACCGGTGTGAGGTGGTATCTCAGTGTGGTTTTGATTTGTATTTCCCTGATGATGAATGATGCTAAGCATTGTTTCATGTGTCCAGATGGCCAACAGACACATGAAATAAGGCTTTTATTCTATTTTTTTATTTAAATTCAAGTTAGTTAACATACAGTGTAGTCTTGGCTTCAGGAGTAGAACTCAGTGATTCATCTCTTACATATGACACCAAACAAGTGCTCATCCCAACAAGTGCCTCCCTTAATGCCCACCACGCATTTCGCCCACTCCCACCTCCTTTCCAGCAACCCTCAGTTTGTTGCCTGTATTTAAGAGTCTCTTATGGTTTGCCTCCATCTATGTTTTTATCTTGTTTTTCCTTCCCTTCTCCTATGTTCATCCTATGAGTGAAATCATATGATATTTGTCTTTCTCTGACTGCCTTCTTTTATTTACCATAACACACTCTAGTTCCATTCACGTTGTTGCAAATGGCAAGATTTCATTCTTTTCCATTGCTAAGTAGTATTCCAGTGTGTGTGTGTGTGTGTGTGTGTGTGTGTGTGTACACCACATCTTCTTTATCCATTCAGCAGTTGATGGACATTTTGGCTCTTTCCATAATTGGCCTATTGTTGATAGTACTGCTATAAACATTGGGGTGTGTGTGCCCCATGGAATCAGCATTTTTGTATCCTTTGGGCAAATAACTCTCTTAAAATTTCACAGAGATGTAATAATAATGACAATGATACCTTTCACTCATTGCTCATCAACTATCTGTCAGGCATTTTACACACTGTACACTAATTTATCTAATCCTGGCAGTAGCATTATAGATTAGGTTCTATTATTAAATTATCCTCACTGTCCATTTGGGCTGCTGTAACAGAATAGCATTGAAGAGAAGGATCAAACAACAGAAATTTATTTTTCACAATTCTGGGGGCTGAGAAGTTCCATGAGTTGCCATCTGGAAGCTGGAGACCCAGGAAAGCCAGTGACCTAGTTCAAAGAGCCAGTGGTAAAGATCCTACTCTGGATCTGAAGGCCTGACAACCAGGAGCCCCAAGGCCAGAAGATGGATGTCTCAACTCAAGCAGTCAAGACAGAGAACAAATTCAAACTTCTTCCACCTTTCTGTTCTATTCAGACCTTCACCAGACTGGATAATGTCCACCTACACTGGGGAAGGCCATGTGCTTTACTGAGTCCACCAGTTCAAATGCTAATCTCTTCTGGAAACATCCTTACAGACGTACCCCGAAACAATGTTTAAGCAGTTCTCTGGGTATCCCATGGCCCAGGCAAGTTGACACAACTAACCATCACTTCCATTTTGCAGAAATAACACTGAAGTTGTTGGTCCTATACAATGACTGAGTTGTTTTCTAGTGCTTAGAATATATGCCATCCTTTTCCATCTCTTGATATATTTTACCTCTAGATGGCATTGTAATTTACTCTTTTTTTTTAGCATTGCTGATTCTTTTTTTTAATATAACACAATTTACTTTTTAACATATGCAATTATTTTCCATCATTTACAATACAGTAGTTACAATGACACTCCAAACAGAAAAGCAAAGTAAAAAATCAAAACCCCCACTTCTATTTCATGTAATTAGACTTATACAGAAATTAGAAGGTTAAGTAACAACTAGTTAATCACCTAATTTCACAGCTATCTGAAGTGGCAATCGTTATATAGCA